>JAJJMB010015367.1:17954-26415 GCA_023531105.1 Papaver atlanticum | reverse complement strand
CTTATGTTGAGCTTTTCAATTTTTCCTAATAAATGATTAGCAACAAAAGGATTTTTTTTTAGTGAACGTGTCACAGCTAATTACTCCTATCTTTTTTTCTTTTGTAAAGACGAAGAAACATATTCTCGATTTTCTCTCCTATTTAGTACGTCGACGAAGAATCAAACTATCACTATATTTATTCCTTTTTCTACTTCTTCTTCCAAGCGCAGGATAACCCCAAGGGGTTGTGGGTTGTTTTCTACCAATTGGTGCCCTTCCTTCACCACCCCCATGGGGATGGTCTACAGGGTTCATAACTACCCCTCTTACTACAGGACGCTTACCTAGCCAACGCTTAGATCCGGCTCTACCCAAACTTTTCTGGTTCACCCCAACATTACCCACTTGCCCGACTGTTGCTGAGCAGTTTTTGGATATCAAACGGACCTCCCCAGACGGTAATTTTAATGTGGCCGATTTACCCTCTTTTGCAATCAGTTTCGCTACAGCACCTGCTGCTCTAGCTAATTGTCCACCCTTTCCAAGTGTGATTTCTATGTTATGTATGGCCGTGCCTAAGGGCATATCGGTTGAAGTAGATTCTTCTTTTTGATCAATCAAAACCCCTTCCCAAACTGTACAAGCTTCTTCCAAAGCATACGGCTTTCTGGATGTATATAATGATATCTAGACAGATGGATCTTATATGAATCGTATGATGAAGTACCACATGAGTGGATATATAGGAATCCAAATCTGCCGAATCACTCATGTTATGATCTTCTACATCCTAGGTCTCCCCGTTCCATCATCTGGCTTATGTTCTTCATGTAGCATTCAGACCGAATGACTCTATGAAATTACGTCGATACTTCCACATATTACGGGTAACGTAGGAGACATCTCTATTTTTCCCCGGGGGTAGAATTACCACTGCTTAGCTTTCAATTCGCCTCTGACCATCAAATGAAATGTGAATAACCCGTCCTCCTCTCTTTGAAACAAGGGGCGCTTCCGGTTCTGTCGGTGCTTCAAACAATTTTGTCTTCTCCATATTACCATATCTCTAGAGTCAATAATTTTATATGAGGAACTACTGAACTCAATCACTTGCTGCCGTTACTCTTCAGTTTTCTGTTGAGGTCTATCCCGTAGAGGTACTCAAATTGGATCAGTGATTGATTTCTAGGTTTCGTCGTAAACCTAATTGGTTACTTCCAATTACGTAAATCAATGGTTCAAACCGCACTCAAAGGTAGGGCATTTCCCATTGAGATAGGAACTTCTGTACCAGAAACAATGGTATCTCCAATTATAGCCCCTCTGGGATGTAAAATATATCTCTTCTCACCATCCCCATAGTGTATGAGACAAATGTATGCATTTCGGTTGGGGTCGTATTCTATGGTTACGATTCTACCAGATATGTCTTTTTCATTCCGTCGAAAATCTATTTTACGGTATAGACGCTTATGACCTCCCCCTCTATGCCTTGCGGTAATGATGCCTCTGGCATTACGACCTTTACCACAATGACGCTGTCCAGAGATCAAATTATTTCGTGAATTGGATTTCACTTGACTGTCTACGGCCCCATTGCGTGTGCTCGGAGTAGAAGTTTTGTATAAATGTATCGCCGTGTTATTAAGTATTTTTTTTTAAGTTCTTTTCTTTCTAAGAGGTGGAATAGAATAACCCGGTTGAAGCGTAATGATCATACGTTTGTAATGCATTGTATGTCCCATAGGTCCCATTCTTCTACCCTTTCCCGGGAGTCGATGACTATTCATAGCTATTACCTTGACACCAAAGAAGAGTTCGACCCAATGCTTTATTTCTGTCCTAGTTGATCCTGATTCGACATTAGAAGTATATTGATTGTTCCCCAATAACCGAATACTTTTGTCTGTAAATACTGCATATTTTATTCCATCCATAAATCCATTTTCTTCCCTATGAGTTCCAGTATTGATAAGAATTCTAGTTCTTACTGTTCATATGTTATGGTATGAATATACCATACCAATTCGTTATGTATGGATGATGAGATTCCATTGATACAGAGCCAATTCCAATAGACTTATTGAACGTTCCCATTGGCGTGCATCCAGCAGGAATTGAACCTACGAATTTGCCAATTATGAGTTGGGCGCTTTAACCATTCAGCCATGGATGCTTAACAGGGATCATCGTACATCGTGAATAACCAAATTCCAATTGAAATGAAATCTTTAGGAGGAATCAATGAAACAGGAATCAATGAAACGACATCAATTCAAATCCTGGATCTTCGAATTGAGAGAGATATTGAGAGAGATCAAGAATTCTCACTATTTCTTAGATTCATGGACCAAATTCGATTCAGTGGGATCTTTCACTCACATTTTTTTCCACCAAGAACGTTTTATGAAACTCTTTGACCCCCGAATTTGGAGTATCCTCCTTTCACGCGATTCACAGGGTTCAACAAGCAATCGATATTTCACGATCAAAGGTGTAGTACTGCTTGTAGTAGCGGTCCTTATATATCGTATTAACAATCGAAATATGGTCGAAAGAAAAAATCTCTATTTGATGGGGCTTCTTCCTATACCTATGAATTCCATTGGACCCAGAAATGATACATCGGAAGAATCTTTTTGGTCTTCCAATATTAATAGGTTGATTGTTTCGCTCCTCTATCTTCCAAAAGGGAAAAAGATCTCTGAGAGTTGTTTCATGGATCCGAAAGAGAGTACTTGGGTTCTCCCAATAACGAAAAAGTGTATAATGCCTGACTCTAACTGGGGTTCGCGGTGGTGGAGGAACCGGATCGGAAAAAGGTGGAATTCTAGTTGTAAGATATCTAAGGAAACCGTAGCTGGAATTGAGATCTCATTTAAAGAGAAAGATATCAAATATCTGGAGTTTCTTTTTGTATCCTATACGGATGATTCGATCCGCAAGGACCATGATTGGGAATTGTTTGATCGTCTTTCTCTGAGAAAGAAGCGAAACATAATCAACTTGAATTCGGGACAGCTATTCGAAATCTTAGTGAAACACTGGATTTGTTATCTCATGTCTGCTTTTCGTGAAAAAAGACCAATTGAAGTGGAGGGTTTCTTCAAACAACAAGGAGCTGAGTCAACTATTCAATCAAATGAGATTGAACATGTTTCCCATCTCTTCTCGAGAAACAAGTGGGGTATTTCTTTGCAAAATTGTGCTCAATTTCATATGTGGCAATTCCGCCAAGATATCTTCATTAGTTGGGGAAAGAATCTGCACGAGTCGGATTTTTTGAGGAACGTATCGAGAGAGAGTTGGATTTGGTTAGACAATGTGTGGTTGGTAAGCAAGGATCGGTTTTTTAGCAAGGTACGGAATGTATCGTCAAATATTCAATATGATTCCACAAGATCTATTTTCGTTCAAGTAACGAATTCTAGCCAATTGAAAGGATCTTCTGATCAATCCAGAGACCCTTTCGATTCGATTAGTAATGAGGATTCGGAATATCACACATTGATCAATCAAAGAGAGATTCAACAACAAAAAGAAAGATCGATTCTTTGGGATCCTTCCTTTCTTCAAACGGAACGAACAGAGATAAAATCAGACCGATTCCCGAAATGCCTTTCTGGATATTCCTCAATGTCCCGGCTATTCACGGAACGTGAGAAGCAGATGAATAATCATCTGCTTCCGGAAGAAATCGAAGCAATTCTTGGGAATTCTACAAAATCAATTCGTTCCTTTTTCTCTGACAGATGGTCAGAACTTCATCTGGGTTCGAATCCTACTGAGAGGTCCACTAGAGATCATAAATTGTTGAAGAAAGAACAAGATGTTTCTTTTGTCCCTTCCAGACGATCGGAAAATAAAGAAATGGTTGATATATTCAAGATAATTACGTATTTACAAAATACCGTCTCAATTCATCCTATTTCATCAGATCCGGGATGTGATATGGTTCCGAAGGATGAACCGGATATGGACAGTTCCAATAAAATTTCATTCTTGAACCAAAATCCATTTTTTTCTTTATTTCATCTATTCCATGACCGAAACAGGGGGGGGTACACGTTACACCGCGATTTTGAATCAGAAGAGAGATTTCAAGAAATGGCAGATCTATTCACTCTATCAATAACCGAGCCAGATCTGGTGTATCATAAGGGATTTTCCTTTTCTATTGATTCCTACGGGTTGGATAAAAAAAAATTATTGAATGAGGTATTCAACTCCAGGGATGAATCGAAAAAGAAATCTTTCTTGGTTCTACCTCCTATTTTTGATGAAGAGAATGAATCTTTTTATCGAAGGATCAGAAAAAAATCGGTCCGGATCTCCTGCGGGAATGACTTGGAAGATCCAAAACCAAAAAGAGTGGTATTTGCTAGCAACAACATAATGGAGGCAGTCAATCAATATAGATTGATCCGAAATCTGATTAAAATCCAATATAGCACCTATGGGTACATAAGAAATGTATCGAATCGATTCTTTTATGGAATTCAAAGGGATCAAATAGGAAATGATACGCTGAATCATAGAACTATAATGAAATATACGATCAACCAACATTTATCGAATTTGAAAAAGAGTCAGAAGAAATGGTTCGATCCTCTTATTTCTCGAACCGAGAGATCCATGAATCGGGATCCTAATGCATATAGATACAAATGGCCCAACGGGAGCAAGAATTTCCAGGAACATTTGGAACATTTCGTTTCTGAGCAGAGGAGCCGTTTTCAAGTAGTGTTCGGTCGATTACGTATTAATCAATATTCGATTGATTGGTCCGAGGTTATCGACAAACAAGATTTGTCCAAGTCACTTCTCTTTTTGTCCAAGTCACTTCTCTTTTTGTCTAAGTCACTTCCTTTTTTCTTTGTGAGTATCGGGAATATCCCCATTCATAGGTCCGAGATCCACATCTATGAATTGAAAGGGCCGAATGATCAACTCTGCAATCAGTTGTTAGAATCAATAGGTGTTCAAATCGTTCATTTGAATAAATTGAAACCCTTCTTATTGGATAATCGTGATACTTCCCAAAAATCGAAATTATTGATCAATGGAGGAACAATATCACCGTTTTTATTCAATAAGATACCAAAGTGGATGATTGACTCATTTCATACTAGAAATAATTGCAGGAAAGACTTTGATAACACCGATTCCTATTTCTCAATGATATCCCACGATCGAGACAATTGGCTGAATCCCGTGAAACCATTTCATAGAAGTTCATTGATCTCTTCTTTTTATAAAGCAAATCGACTTCGATTCTTGAATAATCCACATCACTTCTGGTTCGATTGTAACAAAAGATTCCCTTTTTATGTGGAAAAGGCCCGTATCAATAATTATGATCTTACGTATGGACAATTCCTCAATATCTTGTTCATTCGCAACAACATTTTTTCTTTGTGCGTCGGTCCAAAAAAACATGTTTTTTTGGAGAGAGATACTATTTCATCAATCGAGTCACAGGTGTCTAACATATTCATACCTAACGATTTTCCACAAAGTGGTGACGAAAGGTATAACTTGTACAAATCTTTCCATTTTCCAATTCGATTCGATCCATTCGTTCGTAGAGCTATTTACTCGATCCCAGACATTTCTGGAACACCTCTAACAGAGGGACAAATAGTCAATTTTGAAAGAACTTATTGTCAACCGCTTTCAGATATGAATCTCTCTGATTCAGAAGGGAAGAACTTGCATCAGTATCTCAATTTCAATTCAAACATGGGTTTGATTCACACTCCATGTTCTGATAAATATTTACCATCCGAAAAGAGGAAAAAACAGAGTCTTTGTCTAAAGAAATGCGTTGAGAAATGGCAGATGTATAGAACCCTTCAACGAGATAATGCTTTTTCAAATCTCTCAAAATGGAATCTGTTACAAACATATATGCCATGGTTCCTTACTTCGGCAGGGTGCAAATATCTAAATTTCACCCTTTTAGATACTTTTTCAGACCTATTGCCGATACTAAGTAGCAGTCAAAAATTTGTATCCGTTTTTCATGATATTATGCATGGATCAGATACATCATGGCCAATTCCTCAGAAAAAATTGTGGGCGATTCTTCCACAATGGAATCCGATAAGTGAGATTTCGAGTAAGTGTTTACATAATCTTCTTCTGTCCGAAGAAATGATTCATCGAAATAATGAGTCACCCGTTCCATTGATATGGATACATCTGAGATCACCAAATGCTCGGGAGTTCCTCTATTCAATCCTTTTGCTTCTTCTTGTTGCTGGATATCTCGTTCGTACACATCTTCTCTTTGTTTCCCGGGCCTCTAGTGAGTTACAGACAGAGTTCGAAAAGATCAAATCTTTGATGATTCCATCATACATGATTGAGTTGCGAAAACTTCTGGATAGGTATCCTACATCTGAACTGAACTCTTTCTGGTTAAAGAATCTCTTTCTAGTTGCTCTGGAACAATTAGGAGATTCTCTAGAAGAAATACGGGGTTCTGCTTCTGGTGGCAACATGCTATTGGGTGGTGGTCCCACTTATGGGGTCAAATCAATACGTTCTAAGAAGAAATATTTGAATATCAATCTCATCGATATCATAAGTATCATACCAAATCCCATCAATCGAATCACTTTTTCGAGAAATACGAGATATCTAAGTCGTACAAGTAAAGAGATCTATTCATTGATAAGAAAAAGAAAAAACGTGAACGTTGATTGGATTGATGATAAAATAGAATCCTGGGTCGCGAACAGTGATTCGATTGATGATGAAGAAAGAGAATTCTTGGTTCAGTTCTCCACCTTAACGACAAAAAAAAGGATTGATCAAATTCTATTGAGTCTGACTCATAGTGATCATTTATCAAAGAATGACTCTGGTTATCAAATGGTTGAACAACCGGGATCAATTTACTTACGATACTTAGTTGACATTCATAAAAAATATCTAATGAATTATGAGTTCAATAGATCCTGTTTAGCAGAAAGACGGATATTCCTTGCTCATTATCAGACAATCACTTATTCACAAACCTCGTGTGGGGCTAATAGTTTTCATTTCCCATCTCATGGAAAACCCTTTTCGCTCCGCTTAGCCCTATCCCCGTCTAGGGGTATTTTAGTGATAGGTTCTATAGGAACTGGACGATCCTATTTGGTCAAATACCTAGCGACAAACTCTTATGTTCCTTTCATTACGGTATTTCCGAACAAGTTCCTGGATGACAAGCCTAAAGGTTATCTTATTGATGATATTGATGGTAGTGACAATATCGAGATTGATGCTAGTGACGATATCGATGATGACCTTGATACAGAGCTGCTAACTATGACGAATGCGCTAACTATGTATATGACGCCGAAAAAAGACCGATTTGATATCACCCTTCAATTCGAATTAGCAAAAGCAATGTCTCCTTGCATAATATGGATTCCAAACATTCATGATCTGTATGTGAATGAGTCGAATTACTTATCCCTCGGTCTATTAGTGAACTATCTCTCCAGGGATTGTGAAAGATGCTCCACTAGAAATATCCTTGTTATTGCTTCGACTCATATTCCCCAAAAAGTGGATCCCGCTCTAATAGCTCCGAATAAATTAAATACATGCATTAAGATACGGAGGCTTCTTATTCCACAACAACGAAAGCACTTTTTCACTCTTTCATATACTAGGGGATTTCACTTGGAAAATAAAATGTTCCATACTAATGGATTCGGGGCCATAACCATGGGCTCCAATGCACGAGATCTTGTAGCACTTACCAATGAGGCCCTATCCATTAGTATTACACAGAAGAAATCCATTCTAGACACTAATACAATTAGATCCGCTCTTCATAGACAAACTTGGGATTTGCGATCCCAGGTAAGATCGGTTCAGGATCATGGGATCCTTTTCTATCAGATAGGAAGGGCTGTGGCACAAAATATACTTCTAAGTAATTGCCCCATAGATCCTATATCTATCTATATGAAGAAGAAATCATGTAAGGAAGGGGATTCTTTTTTGTACAAATGGTACTTCGAGCTTGGAACGAGCATGAAGAAATTAACGATACTTCTTTATCTTTTGAGTTGTTCTGCCGGATCGGTCGCTCAAGATCTTTGGTCTCTACCCGGACCCGATGAAAAAAATTGGATCACTTCTTATGGATTCGTTGAGAATGATTCTGATCTAGTTCATGGCCTATTAGAAGTAGAAGGCGCTCTGGTGGGATCCTCACGGACAGAAAAAGATTGCAGTCAGTTTGATAATGATCGAGTGACATTGCTTCTTCGGTCCGAACCAAGAAATCCCTTAGATATGATGCAAAATGGATCTTGTTCTTTTGTTGATCAGAGATTTCTATATGAAAAAAACGAGTCGGAGTTTGAAGAAGGAGCCCTCGACCCGCAACAGATAGAGGAGGATTTATTCAATCACATAGTTTGGGCTCCTAGAATATGGCGCCCTTGTGGCAATCTATTTGATTGTATCGAAA
>JAJJMB010015362.1:0-14683 GCA_023531105.1 Papaver atlanticum | reverse complement strand
AAGGTTTAGTCCACCAAAGTTTACATGTTTATTTAAAAAAAAAAAAAACCCTCTCAGTGTCAATTTCTTACTCCGCCGATGCTACCACCACTGACGCCTACCCCTGTAGGTTGCTGGGAGTAATTCTAATTTTCAATCACAAACACCATATATGAGGTTTAGATAGAACAAAATTAAGTGGTTAATTAATTTGTCCCATTATTTTTTTTCCGTCCTCTTTTGTATTGCAATCAATTTTATTTTAACATTAAAAACCATGATTTATACGATATGTTACAAAGATAGCATGGGTGACATTTGGTTGATCCTGCTGTCATGAACAATTTGTCATATATGACTTGATATCATCCCTGAAATATATAGTACATGCCTTTTTCAATCTTGCTAAAACAACCTACTGCATATTTCACAATACAATGTTATCCGACTATCCGTGTTGTAATGACACAGTACTAATGTTGTCCACCACCACTCACCAGCACCCACCGAAACTACTTCTTCCAACACCACCACCAGGGGCAGAGCCGGGATTTTGAGGAAGGGGGACAAAAAATTCTTGAAATTGGATACGGGTGCAAAATACACTTAATAGACCATTTTATGATAAAAAAAGAAGATCAAAAACAATTAAAATTGGGCTTGGCTACTCCCATGACCACCACTAATATTGTTTCCGCTTCCAACACTTTTTAAGAACGCCACTGCTTCCACCACCTATTACCGCCACCAGTGTCTATTGATATCATTTTTATTTTTACCAAAATTATTTATTAATGGAAATACATATTTATATAATTAATTAAGGGAACATTTATAGTGAAAAAAATTAATAGATCATTTATTATGAGCAATTAGTGAAAATCTAATTAATTGAACACTTTATAATGAAAAAAATTTAATAGATCTTATTATGAGCAATTAGTGAAACAATAATTAATAGATCATTTATTATGGCACGTGTGTTATATGAATTACATATAATTATATTAGATTATTTAGTGAAAATTGTTTCTAATCAAATTCTTCTGGACTTTTGAACAGAAGCCCGAAAAATGAGGCATTCTATATACATATATTGTAAATGCCAGTCGATAGTCAAATTATGATGTGTAATCTGAGTAATTTTAGTAGTTTCTCGCTAAGTGTATCTTTCAAGATGAATCCAAAATGCTACTTCCACTAAAGTCTAAAGAAAAGAAATAAAAAATTGGTACTTCAGAAAATCTCACCTTTCTGGACTAAAAATTTGTGAATAGATTAAAACCTAGGCAACCTATGATAGTCAAATTTTCATAATCTGCTAATAACAAAATAGATACACCGAAATTCAACCATGACATTATTGTAATTAAGTAGGCTATCGTTGAAAATGTATACTTCAGTTAAATATACAATAAATGAAATTCAAGAAAATGATAGAAACCCCATAAATTCATAGATGCAACGATATCAAAAGAAATAGTTTTCCCAAATATTATTACCTCAGAGTAATTTGGTTGGTCAGAGATGTACGTTTTGGTGGAAGAAGATTGAGAGAACATAGAAAGAAGATTAACCAGAAATATATTTTGGATTTAAGTCTCTTTTTTTTCTTTCTACAATCTATCTCCCCTTCTTAATTTTATTTATGATTTTTGTTTGCTCCAAAGTGAGGAATTAAAGTTTTCAAAATCCACTCATCCTAACGGATGTGAGTGAGAGAATAAATTGTTCTTTTTATGGGAAGATAGGTTTGTTATTTTCAGTTGATAAAATTTCTCTGTTTTGATTTTGACTTTTGAGATGGGATGAAGAGAATATGTAATTGATTTCTGTAATGACCCATCCCTCCACCGATATTGTCCCCACTTAGCCACTGCGGTTATCCGGCAATGTGGTGTTTTTCAACGGGCATCGCTGCATAGAATGGAACTTCTCGTTCCCAAATAATGTTATTCTATGAGAACCAAACACAGTTTGGACAAGTACATTTCTCCTCCACGATGAGATACATCGCAACAAACCCACTTAAGTTTGTTAACCAAGTACATTTTTGCTTATCAACTTTCATACACCTAAACATTTCACAATTTATATTTCCTTCCTTCCCAAATCTAAAATAAATTACACATTTATTCTCAATATTTAATCATGTAAGTCATAAATTTTTTAATTTCAATTTTTTGAGTAAGCACGAGCACAAATTATTAAGTTACCAAACTAGTCCAAAATTTCCATTTTTAATTTTTCTTATGTATTTAAAATCCGTGCAAAAATTTCATTAAATAATCAATCAACAACCAATAATATAGAGACATGCAATGAGTCGTTAATAAGACTATATACTTGTTTCCATTTCCACCTCACATGACAACTGGTAATACTAATTCTTAGAGCTTCTCTAATGGAATGTGTGTGAAGATAAATATATAAATCCACATAGGATACACATCAATTTTTTCTAAAACCCTTCTCCAACCCTAACTTCTTAAATGAATGTGGAGTGATGTGGCTTAATTTTGGGAAGACATTGTCAAGGTGAATCACCTTGACAATGTCTTCTTATCCTAGTCATTTTTTTGTTAGTGAAATAAGTTATAAAATAAAAATAGAATGATTGTTAACCAATTATCAAATGACACTTAAGAAACAAAAGATTAAAATTGATTTGGGTTGGAGATGAATTTTTTTAGTTCCCAATATTTAGGAATTTATGTTTATATAAGGGAATTTTATCAAGAGAAAGTCAAGACAATGTTGACACATATGAAATAAACACATCAACCATTGGAGAAACTCTTATAATTAAATTAATGAATTTAAAGCATTACCAAAAATAATCAATTCTTAATTATTTTATTTATATTTATGAAATGACACCTAATAATAAGTACCGAAAGTGCTATTTGACACACTCATTAACAGCTAGTTGACAACTAAATTTGACGTGGCAACACATGTGGAGGAAAGAGTTGTTTCATCTATTATACACGTCATGGATAATCTTTTTTATCTATTTTCCTTAGTTTTTATGGTTTGTGTTAAACAAAAGCAATCAAGAAAAGTTTTGAATCCTTTTTTTTTTTTTAAAGTAAACGAGGCATATTAAAGAAACTGAAGTTATACAGGATATTTCGAATGTTGTTCTGGTATCATTGCAAGACAGGCACTGTTATGATCTTTGGACAACACACTGATTTGGTAACTACTAGTAAGGGAAATACGAGTTTTATCTAAAGCAATAGACCTATTTAAGAAGGCTGGTAATTCTTCTTTCCATAAACTAAAGATTTCCTAGCCTCCACCGCTAACTTATCAGCCACAGAATTGCCAGATCTGTGGATGAATTTAAACCCCAAAAAATTGTTGCATTCTGCCAGTATCTTCATGGCTTCCTTCACTAACTTCTGATTCTTCCAGTCCATCATTGTATCCCTGCCTTCAATGTACCTCACCATTCTTTCACAGTCCCCCTCTATCCAGAAATTCTTCATACCTTCTTCCCTTGCCCATTTAGCTCCCTGTAAAAGAGCTAACGCTTCAGCTTTTTCCGCACTTGAAGCTTTGAGTATTCCATACTTAGCTCCTCTTCCATCACCTGCATCATTCCGTAAAATTAATCCAAAGCCAGCATTCACTGTTTCAGAAACCCATGAAGCATCATAATTGAGTTTAAAACAATGTAAGTCAGGTGATTTCCAAGGAGTATCAGGTCTAAGGTTTTCAACATTACTACTTGAGATAGTTATTCCATCCCTAATAGACCTGCACCAATAATTCAGATGCCTCTAAATTATGATTGAGGTTTGTAATGTAGAAATCTCTTTTTCTTCGAAAATTCTGTTGCATCTCTCTTTCCAAATGTACCAACATTTGGTTGCACAGATTTCAGTTACATTGTTACCTGCTGCATGCCATAGATCATAATATTTTTTGAAGGAGGTAGCTACCACATTATTATTGTTCCAGTTAGAATATGGTGGTAGCATCCAAATTGTTTTAGCATACCAACATTCAAAAAATAAGTGATGTAAAGACTCATTGCCATTATTACAAAAAATGCAATTGTTATCCACATCCTGCATATATTTGCTAAGTATATGTGTGACAGGAAAAGCATTATTCAAACAGTTTCAAAGAAAAAGTTTTATTCTTTGAGGCATGTCATCTTTCCAAAACTTTTTCCAAAATAATTCTTTTTCCCTGCCTACAGTTTGAATTCCACACATTCTATCATACAAAGATTTAACCATAAACATGCCATTCCTGATTAGTTTCCTCCTAGGTTTATCCTTTTCTAAGGTATCATTCCTATCTGTATACAGCCTAATGTTTAAAATAGACTGAGCAATTATATGAGGAAAAGAAGTTGTGATTAGTTCCTGGTTCCACTTATTTGTATCTGGATTAATCAAATCCGATACAAGTGTTAACATGCTGTTCTTTTCAGAACACAAAAGATCCAAAGTAATGTCTAGATCTGGTATCCATTGATCACTCCATATATTTATTGATTTTTCGTCTTCTACTTCCCAACAAATATATTTGTGAATCAAATTTATTGCCTGCAAAACACATTTCCACATCCAAGATGAATTAGCATTCTTTTTTTACTCTGAAAACAGATTTTTTGTTGAATTTTTTTTTTTTGAACATCTTTACCCACCATGAGTCTGGCTCAGAGATAATTCTCCAGGCTATTATAGCCTTCAACGCCTGATTCATTTTATCAGCGTCCCTGAAGCCCAGACCTCCCATAGTTAAAGGTTTGCACATGAATTTCCATGATTTTATATAGTGGCCATTTTTATCTATCTCCTTGCCCCACCAGAAATCTCTCTGGATAGCATCAATCTTAGCTGTGGTTTTTTTGGGCAGCTTAAAGCATCCCATTTGATACACAGGTAAGCTAGAGAGAACTGATTTGTTTAAAATCAGTTTGCTAGGTTGGTTTAGAATTTTACTCTTCCATCATTTCACTCTCTCCTCCATTCTACTTACAATGAAATCAAAAGTTTTAAGTTTCGATTTATCAATAAAAAGTGGTACTCCTAAATAGGAATCTTTAATGTCTTTTTTTTTTTTAAAGAGTTTAGACATCATCTTTTTGAGTTTGTGATGAATTTTCTTTGATAAAAAAATCCATGACTTTTCAAAATTTACCATTTGACCTGAGACCAAGCAAAATTTATGTAAAGCATTCAACAAATTCTTACAATTTTGCAGGTTTGCCTTTGTATAAATCAGATAATCGTCTGCAAAGAATAAATGAGAGATTGTTATTGTTGCTTATTTTTAGTCCCTGAATCTCTTTTGAGTTTTCTTTGGCTATTAAGAATCTTGAAAATACCTCCATACAAATTAGAAAAAGATAGGGGGATAGTGGATCCCCTGTCTTAATCCTCTTGTTGACTTGAAATATTCTCCCATATTTCCTTTTAACAAGACTGCAATGGAAGCAGTTGAAATGCACTGGTGAGTTAATTGACACCATTCTTTACAAAAGCCTAGACTTTCCATAGCTTTTATTAAGAATTCCCAACTGACTCTATCGAATGCTTTCGACATGTCAATTTTAACACCTAATCCTTCCACTTTTGACTTTTTACGGTTCATTGTGTATATTAGTTCATGGGCTATTATGACATTATCAGACACCTGTCTATTCGATAAGAAAGCCGATTGAAAAGGTGATATCAGTTTGTCTAACAGAACTTTCATTCTGTTAGCTAGCAATTTAGAGATTACCTTGTATGGTATGTTGCATAGCCCTATCGGTCTGTAGTCAGAAGGTGTTTTACGTTCTTTACACTTTGGTATTAAAAATAAAAAAGTTTTGTTTAACTCCGGATTAAGTTGTTTCGTTAGCCAAAAATCCTGAATTAACCCTACCAGTTGGTTACCTACCAGAGACCAGTTATGCTTAAAGAAGCACACCGGGAACCCATCTGGTCCCAGAGATTTGTTAGGTTTCATATTCTTTACGACCTCCCAAATCTCCTCATGGGTTGGCAAAGCCATTAAAGACAAGTTATCCAGTTCATTTACTCCTGCTGATAGATGAGAGTAAATGGATTCGTTGTCAGTTGTTGGCATAGATGTAAAAAGATTTTGAAAGTAATTTTTTAGTTCTTGAGTTATATCCTTGTTGTCTTTTATTTCTTTCAAATCAGCATTTAACAAACAATCAATCTTATTCCTTTTCCGTATTTTTACAGTTTTCAAGTGAAAATATCTCGTATTTCGTTCTCCCAGATTTATATATTGTCTCTAGAGAGTTGTTTAGCGATTTCTTCCTCTGTGTCGTAAAGTTTCTCAAGGGTTAACATTTTAGAGTTTAGTTTTTGTTGAATATTCCTATTTACCTTTTGTTTATTTAGTTTTTCAATTTCAGATAACAAGTTTTTTATTTTTTTACTAGGTAACCCGAAAACATTTTTCCTCCAAAAAGCTAACTGATTTCATAAATTTCCAAGTTAAAAATAATGGTATCAATCGGGTTTGGATGATCAGAGATCCAAACAGAGTGGATTAAATCCATACAACTTTGCTCTTTGAGCCAAGTATCAAAAATTTTTAAAAGAATGAACCGATCCATTATAGGTCTTTTCCTCTAAGTTTAAAAGCAGAGGGCAATGGTCTGATCCTACTGGTACCAGCACTTTTAGAGAGTAATCTTTGAATTGGTTTTTCCATTCAATGTTAGCAAAAGCTTTATCCAATCTTTCTTGGATATTTTCAGTTCCCTCTCTATGATTATCCCAAGTAATTTTTGCTCCCTCATAACCAATATCCTTTAAGGCAGATCTTACAAGGAGTCTTTTGAAAGGTTCACATTCGCTTTCCACAAAGGGTGAGCCTCCTTGCTTATCTTCCTTAACCAGGATTTGGTTCCAATCTCCTATCACCATCCAAGCCATTTTATTATAGTTAATTTTCGCCGAAATTTCTTCCAAAAATTTCCAGGATTCAAGCTTGGATGGTTTATAGGGAGAGCCATAGAATCCTGTTAACAACCATTCTTTCTCACAAAAGTTGGTTTTAACTAGACATTAATCATATGAAAACTTGAATGTACAATTTCAAAACTAAAACCATCAACCCATGCTATAGCTAGACCTCCTGCCATACCCACTGGGTCTACTATGAATACATTTGGAAAATGAGATAAGAAACTCCTAACCACAGGTCTTTTCTTTTTAGTTTCCGAAAGAAAAACTACATCTGGATTTACTGAGTTTATTAAAAAATTGGAATGTTGTTTTGTTTTTTTTGAACCACATACCTGTGCATTCCAAGCCAAAATTTTCATATTCAAAGTATCAAAAAATGAAATTGAAATTGATCAGATAAAAAAAAAATTAAAATTTTCTACCATAAATTCATAAACTAAGGGTTATTCTACTTTTGCAGGATGTTAAGATAAGATCACAGTTCAGTCTATCTTAATTTAGAAATAATACAAATAGATTTTGTTTAGTGTGTACTTGGACTCCTTTCAGTTTGTCACCAGCTTCCCCTTCTATGGCAGATTTCACAGCATTTTCAGACATTTCACGCATCGGATCAGTTACCCCCGCCAAATTTCCAATAATATCAGACCCTAGAAAAGAACCAAATTGATCTATCATAATTCCTGAAGTGTTTTCTTCACTTATCTCTTCCGAATTAGAACCTAGAGAGCTATTTAATTCAATTGGATCTGGCGAGTCAAAAGACATTCTGAAAGCTGATTGACTGCTATCTATTGTTAATTCTCTATATGGGGTATAGAAATTCTCATCTTCCTCCTCCTCTACTGGTTCATTTGAATAAGAAAAATGAGCATCAGCCGTTTCGAAATCGAAATCAGGCCTGTCTGAAGCAGATGAAAGACTTTGGTTTACTACAACTTGAATCCTAGGAAGTAGAAATTTGTACATGTATATAGATTTGATTGACACGAACCAAAAAGCATAAAAAAACGAAACAAAAACAATAGGATTAGTTAGATCTGATTATGCAAAAAGCATCAAAACCCTTTTTTTCCTTCTGAATTCGATCATTAGATTGATGAGAAATTCTTAAATTTTGATTGATTTCGCTACTGAAACTATATTTGGGCTAATTTGCTCGTAATCCTGAAAGATTGATTTTTTTTTCTTTTAACAAAACAAGATTTGTTTTCTCAATTCAAACTACACGTTTTCATGAATGAAAATTTAAGTACGTGTTAGAGAGGAAAATTAGATAAGAGAGAGAGATTGCATCAAGCTAAAAATTTGATAAAGGAGAAAGAGTAATAAGAATGTGAAGCTCATGGAATCTTTCGACTCTTCGTATGTTCAGTAAAACCGGATACAATTCTTCCATTTTGAGTTCTTCGTTAAAAAATATTGTGTTCAGATTAGACCTCCTTAGAAGAACTCAAACCATTTTGTCAATCTATCCAAACTGTTCCACTGTAAAATATGCACTGATATCATCTATCCAAACTGTTCTTTTTTTTTTTCCTTTTTTTTCTTCTTCTGATCTCGATGACATGGAGAATGGAAAAATGTTTCTCTCAGATACGTGTCATGTCCACATCAGCATGGCTGTCAACTAGTTGTTATTCTGCTGATCATGTAGCAGAATCGTAATAAGTACACACTCTCCAAAAATAAATTCTGAAGACATTCAAAATCTCATGAAAAACAGATTTTGTATTTTTATTAATATAATTAAATATCAAGTTACACAAATGTCAACATGCCACATGTCAAACTCCAACAATTAGTTATATTTTTGTTATCATTAAACAAATTCGATAAATTAGCTAAAGAAATATTTTACATATAAATGACAACCACACCGTCAAACTGAGATAGTCTAATTATATTAAATTACAGAATTACCCTTTTATCAATATACGGAAATACCCTTAAAATTTGAACCGGGTATTACATTCCTAAACGAGTTAGTCAGGTCTATTCGACTACAGTTATGCATTTTAATCATCCTTGTTTCGGTCAGTAATCAAAGGGCATAAAAAGTTGGTTCTTTGCCTTAAGTTGCTGATACAAAGTAATTCTAAGATAAACGAGTCCTCAAAATGATTGAAGTAGTGAAGTAAAGTCTACAATTAAGTCTTTGTGCATTGCAAAATGCAATAGGCATAGTACGAAGGGAGAAGGAAGTGGGCTATAATGTGTACCTAAGTTATGTGGAATCATTATTCGTGTACCTTAGACACAAGACGATTTGGAAAAAAATTGGATATTGGTAAAAAAAAATGCTTTTGCAATTGAGCGTTGGTGTATGGCATGAGTAGAATTGAAGCGTAGTCGACGACATAACAAAAAAGCTTAAGTTCGTAAGATCAATGGAAACACAATAAAACTAAGTGGCGATGCTGGTATTAAGCATGAAGATTGTCTATGACGTTCATAGTGCCAAAAAGTTTGCAAAAAAATCCAGAAATTGAGTGTTTATATGATGAGGTACGTAATATGCGGTTCAGCATAATTCAGAACTGAATTGGCATTCATTGAGGACGATGAAGGGATTGGCGGTGTGGGAGGTCAGATGATGCTATGTTTATCCGAGGGTGCAATGACATAAGGCTAAGAAAAGAAACGCCATTGGCCTATACAACATTGACTGTGCAGTGATGCATGTCAGAGAAATATGAGTTGGCCCAGATCAAGAGATGAATTAAGGACAAAAGATAAATTAGGAATGACTTGGGTATTATTTTGTGGCTTGGCCAAGGCCTAGACAATGCAAGTGCAGCAATGATGTTGCCAAACGCGCTATTGTAGTCAGTTACTCGCTCGGCCGGATGATCAAGTGATGCATATAATGTAGGGTGCGAAGATAAGTAACAGACTGAAGGAAGGAATGGCATGATTTTACTCGTATGACAACGTCCAAGTGAGTAAAGTGCATGGCCAGGCGAATTGTGGCGCAAGATGGTGCAACAATGACTCACGAAGACAGTTATGAGTTAATTATGAATATCACACACATGGCTAGTATGGAGATGAATTGGAAAGGTTATAAACGTTTGGTACTTCTTAATCATCGAGTACAAGTGTAGCATCAATTGGCGGACAACACAAAAGCATAGCAGTTAAAAAGCACATTGGCGGTTATAGAGACTACCTATGGACAGACTTCCCACAGGCTGTCTGTGCAAACATAATAACAGATGAACACGAGCTTCGTCACTACTCTAGTACTATAAGTAGGATACAAAATGATAAGTTCAATAGTATTCGTATGTAGAAGGACCTTTGTTTGCAGAATTGAGAGTTAGGCTTAGTTCAATTGAATAAGCTTGTGAAGTCTGGCATTGGACTAGTTTATTTATTTTCCCCCTTTTGCAAGAAATGGATGCAGTTTGCATAGCTTTTATGTTTGTTGTTCTACTGGTCCTTTTAATCTTGCGAAGCTAATTAGCACGACAAACCCTCTTATGCAGTACCAGATGTAATAAAAGTTTGAAAACATATATATTAAGTCTTCCACCGCCAATCTGAAGAGATATTTGTTGTTTACACTTGGTAGTATAAGCTTATTACGCTGAAGCATAATGGCTCAGAGAATTGCGCAAAAATTTACCATTGTGTTCTCGGATGTAGGCCACAAAAATTCGCATAGGTGCAGTCAGGTTGTGATACCGACCAAAATTCTAACTTTGGGCTACGAGTGGTTTCAGATTTTGCACATACCCGGCACATCTCTCAAGGTAAATAAAATGAAATGCTTCATATGTTTCTAAAAAATAGTTAGTTTCCATTAATGGAAATTCAAATATTATGAATTTACTAATTTACCCATAGAGCAACTACTTTTCTCTCTTCGATTTCTCCTTTAACACAAAAAGGGAATCATTTTTCTCTCCCTTTTTTCTCTAATACTTAACAAAAGAATGGAACCAAGCACAAATCAGAAGAAAAATAAATATGAAAAAATGGTGACGGTTATTAGTTTTCTTAATTTTTGTGCAAATCAATTCGATCGAAACCAAAGGAGTACAAGATGGTAAGATACTACCGAAAAAAAAAGAGTCTAACAATGAATTTTTTGTTGTTGAGGAAATGAGAAGTAGAGTAGAAATTAAATAAAAAACGAAAACTACTCATAAGTCGCCCAGAGATTCTAATAAAGCTCCAAGCTTTTCAAACACGTTCCCCTCCTCCTCCCCTGCCTCCTCAGCCTCCTCCTGATCCGACTCCGAAGACACCGACCCCTCCTCCTCCCCCTCCTCCTCTTCCCCCTCCTCCTCTGCATCACCATCATTCTTATTATGGCTTTTGAAGGCTTTTTTCCATCCACCGGATTTTTTCTCCTCGCCATTCTTGCGATGTAGGTGGAAGCCGTGTTTCTTTTTTTTAGGTTTATCCTCCTTATTTTCATACTCATCTACCTGTTCATATATAAGTTATACATAAATGGGAATCAATACATACAATAATTATTTATCATTATCGTTTACAAATTGGTATATATATATGTATATGTTGCTTGCCTGATTAGTGGTGAAAGCTAGGCCGATTCGAATCCCTCCGTTGTCGGATTTGTTAGAGCCAACAACGCTGTAATTGCAAGGGGGTAATTCAGCCTTTCCATTCACCACTCCTTGTGCCAAGAGATCGTCAACATAGATCCTGTACACATAAAGATGGATCCTCTCAGCTAAAATGTAGACGACAATGGATTGTCAAATTCATAACGGTAATAATAGAAAAGAAAGAACTTAGACAAACTTACGTCGATTCCCCGACAAAATCATCCTTGCTGAACCTATCTTTATCCATGATCTTGAAACTGAGTTTATATTGAGGATGTTCATCTCTGATATTACCGGCATACTCCACAATAAATTTGAGCTTTTCGTTCCACACCGGTGTTTTTCCTTGTCCTGCTATTTCATACATGTCAGATTTTACATGCTTAATATTTCATGGTGATATTGACAAACTTTGCCTCTATACATACTTTTGCAAACAGTACTCTTACGCTTCTGATCACCAAACTTAATTACCACATACGGATCCATTTTACCTGCAACAAGAAGTTTCAAACATATCATCAGTTGAAAGGAGAGATTAGAATGCTAGTGCATACAACCATGGATTGTATAAGATTTGATGATGATGATATACCAATGAGATCGGTGTCTTTGAGTATACAAGCATCCACAAGCAACACTTCTAGTATACCCCTTGTCATCTCCCTCTTTCTCTTGGCAAGTTAAATGATTAAAATGATATCGAAATTATGAAAATGTATTTCGATGATGAAAAATGACAGTGATGAGCAATTCAAATTGTAGGCTTCTTCTGTTTTTTCCTTTTTTCGCTGCGCTTATATGGTGCTTTGCCGGAATAGATGGGTTTGTGACTTCGTTGGCGATGGCTAGTGGCATGATTTTTTAATTCTTATAGGCAACTATTTTATTGCGGGAATTTCTTGGTCAGACTTGAACCACATATAGTTGCTGTTTTTTAATTCAAGTTGAAGAAGTCACGAACCTACTGCCTACGCGGCTCCACATCGTCAATGATTCTGGAATTTAGTTTACTTGTTTCCAATTTGCAAAAGAATACAGCCCATGAAAATAAACGGTCCGCGAGTTATAACCCTAAAGGTGTCATTATCCATCCACAAAAAATCCATCAAAACAAAAGTAACAAAAAAAACCCATCAAAACAAAAGTAACACAAAAATCCCAAAGAATTTGATGATCATCGTAGAATTTGATGAAACCAATTTTGAAATTTGAGGTTTTTGTATCAATTTTTAAAATTTTGGGGTTTTTATATCAATTTTGTTTAAGATGAAGTTTTAATGGATCCCAACATTTGAATGGGATTTTTGTACCACAAGTTTAGTCACCTTGGATTTTTATGACTAGTTCTGTAAAAATAATATATAAACGACCGCCAAAAACTACTAACATACCGGGTAGTCGGGTGCCACAAATATGCTAAAAAGTCCTAAATAGGAAAATTGTAGTAAAAGCTAGGTAACCCCTTGAGTATGACTAGAGTCTAACTAGTTGGAACCTTGATAGACGGCTCCACGATCGTAGACACTTTTTTATATGGGGATGATACATCCACCGAATTATTTTTCGGAGTATTCTTCCGATACATACAACTCCCGAGGCCCACACCAAAGAATTATACGGGGTGGGTTTTGGGTCCCCACCAGTATGTGTTGTAGGAGAGTTGTCGGGAGAAACTCTTGGGACGGGAATCATTTCCGTTTTTATATAAAACATATTAATCCTGATTTGATTTCTGATCGTAATCTTTCAAAAAAGGGTGCACAGAACCAATACAAAAATGACGAGAAACAAACAATATACGGTAAGACTTCGATAAATTAATATTTTTGGAACTGCTGAATTCTATCAATTTAGCGAAGTATTAATTTATCAATAAATTAATAAATTATTAATATATCGAAACAAACTAAATTTCAATTTCAAAAATAAATATAGATATTATTTTCATATAATAACAAATATCTAGAAATTTTATTTCCTAGTTATATATTGCATATTATATGTTAAAAATTCATACAATAAGAAGAAGAACATAACAAAATCACTCTGAAATTTCTCAAGGGGCTACAAAAAATAAGAGATGAAGTCCAACGTTATACAATTGTGAACAAGAATCAAACAACTTTAAATTCCTATTCTAACAAGACAGCATAATGTAGTGTTATTATACTGATTATTAATTTATATATTAGTTGGGCCCTATTGGAAACTTTTTTTTTTTTATTATCTTATAAATTTAGCGGGGTTATTAATTTAGCACACTGGCCCAAGTTGAGACTGATAAAAAATATTATTTTAGCGAAGTTATTAATTTATCACGGATTAATTTAACGAAGTTTTACTGTATAAGCTAAAAATAATTTCAATTTATTTTATTTTTATTGTTACAGGGCCTATGGCCCATGGATGTGCGGTCTATCTAGTTACCCCTTTATATGTATATAACTAGGCCTTGACCCGTGCCGTAACGGCACGGGCCTTGAAGTTGGTTAATTTTTAATATCGTACTAATTGTGTCCCGGAAATTAATCAACTGTTGTTGTAGCGGTTTTTGTCTTTTAAATATGATATAGCGCTTAATCCATGTCGAAATGACAAGGGGATAATTTTTATCTGGATATTAAATGTGGGGGATCCCTTCACACTCTTAGATTCACACTATCTCACACTTTGAAAGACATTTTTTCTTAATAAAACTTTAAGTGGGAGAGTATTTGAAGTTAATATTCTGGGAATATGCCGTCTCGCAAAGCTCTACATATCCACAAAAAATGAGCATATTCCGAAATACTAAACCCCGCCATCTACCGATCTTAATTTTAACTGTTGAAAATTCGTTGGTTTTCGACGGTTGATTTTCAAAGTTGTAGATCACGGAGTTATACATTTCAGAATTTGCTCATTTTTCGTGGGTATGTATAGCTTTGTAAGATGAACATATCCCCAAATATGAGCTTCAAATACGCTACCGTTTGGTTTTTGTAGAAAAGATAGTGCCCAAAGTGTGAGATACTGTAAAAATAAAAGTGCGAGGGGATCCTCCCTCATATTAAATTTAATCTTTATTAATTATCTAGTTTACCCTCTTTATCATTACAAAAGTAAAGAAAAAACCAATAGATATTTCTATTATGCAGTCCACGACTCGATAACTGGTAATTTCAT
>JAJJMB010015334.1:0-11876 GCA_023531105.1 Papaver atlanticum | reverse complement strand
GCAATAATCTGGTCACCACCAAATATCCGTGCCATTCCAAAGTCTGAAATTTTTGGGATCATGTTTTCATCCAATAAAATGTTACTGACTTTAAGATCTCTATGAATAACTCTTAAACGAGAATCACGGTGAAGGTAAAGAAGGCCCCGAGCAATCCCTCCAATAATATTGAACCGCTTATCCCAATCTAGTAGTGCTTTCTTACTTGGATCTGTCGCCAGTACACACATTCTTGAATTAGCTGTGGTGGAAAACTGATTCATAATAAAAGTAGCATATGTATGAAAGATGGAACAAATTTGAAAGAAGTTTTGATAACGTAGCTTGCAGGTGGATAGCATAGTATAGAAAAGAAACAAACCAAACAGAAACGCATCCAGGCTGCCCTTGGACATGTATTCATAAATTAACATGTACTCTTCTCCTCGAATGCAGCAACCCAACAGTCTCACAAGGTTACGATGTTGAAGTTTGGAGATCAATACAACCTCGTTCTTGAACTCTTCAATACCCTGTCCAGAGTGTTTAGACAGTCGTTTCACTGCTATTTCCTTCTCGTTTTGCAATTTACCCTAAACACCATCCTCCAAATAGTTATTTGAATTGTCTAGTAAATTGACCCCTATTGTTATAATAATCAAACACATGTAAACTTACCTTATAAACTGGCCCAAAACCTCCTTCACCCAATTTATTTTTCAAGCAGAAGTTGTTTGTAGCATTGGATAAAGAAGTGTAGTTAAATATTTGCAATTCCTGTGTTTCTCCTTCTGTTTTGCCATCATCAAACGAGTTATCTGGAGTGTCGTTGTAGGTAGCCTTGGATTTCATCAAATCTCTCAACACCCCTTGGAGTCCTTTCAATCTTTCTGGGTACTCACGAAAGAAGAGAAAAAGTGAGTATAATCGTATTGTTTGATTAAATGCAGTATCATCAATTAAAATAAAGAAGGGTATATCTACCTCTTTTATAAGATTTATTTCTGTTGATCATATATAAATAGGTTAAGACGCACATGATAGTTGCCACCGAAAGGAAAACAGGTACGACGATCTTCCAAACAGCCTTGCTGCCTGAAAATTTTCTAGACGTAGTAAGCAAAAATTCATTCTAGGCATACAGGGCTAAAACATTATAATATTTTGAGGTAGGGTGGGATCACCTCAAATGCAGCTTTATGTGTCATCCTTAGATGAAGATGATTTTAGTTCTAGTTAGTTAAATTAGTTATTCTGGGTTGTGATGTGATATCATGATATAATATATAGTTTGATTTCCAGTTAGAGAATCACCTAAAGAGATTGCATCCGCTGCAATTGTATGATGTGGTTTATTACACTTGACAAAACCAAAAACTAGTAGAACATAAAGAAAAGACAAAGAATTGTTTCTTATTGTGTCCATTCTTTTTTTGGGAACAAAAATCAGTCAAACCAAATTTGGTAACCCTATATTGGTTTTCTAGTTGTGATTTATCATGGTTATTTCTTTCTTAGTCAGTTGATTAAGAGAGTTTACGTTAGGATTTATAAAGAATGGCTTTAGATGATATAATGCCACAAATTCATAAGTAAAGTTCAAATGTGGTTGAATAGAAAATCATAATAATATCGTATCTATGAGCCATTGAGCCTCATGTTCAATGGTGGAACTAGGTTTCCATTAAAGGGTGAGTCATTCTTAATTACCTGCATTTAACTGAAGGTAATTGTTGTCTATGTTCCACTTGAGAGACCAATGATTATTAGCATCATTCTTGAGTGACCAATATGCCCATCCAAAAGAAGCTGAACCATACACATCTAACTGTGCTCTACCGAAGTTTTGATATTCCCTCTGAGACCACCCGCCTATGCCAAATTCGTTCACCCATTCCCCTGTATTCATTTCCAACAAAACACTTAACTGACTGATTCGGGTTTTAATGTATCTATGAACAAACTGCTTTTCTAGTTTTGAATTCGCTGGCAACTAGTTTATAAATAAGAACTTCGTATGTTTCTGAAAAAAATAAATCCTTACCAATAAACACCAATGGTCCATCAGCAGCATTTAGGGAATTCATTTGAGTTTTCCTGGTGTCATGTAAGTAATTGATATGCTGCTGTGCGGTCATATTATCGAATAATGATTTGTGGACATTAAAGTAGTGCAAGTCCACCACAACGTATGATTTTCCTTTACCAGTGTTGGCTTGATAAAGTGCTGCTGGTTCTGGTGGGTCAGCAGCATTATAGCTGGACAACTGACACATTATTACATAAGCTGTGGGTGAATGTTTCCTCACAATGTCATATCCGTCTTCGTAGTACTTCTGTAAGATATCGAAAGGAACTTCAGGAGAACTTGGTCCACTCAGAAGCTCAATCCCCAATAAAGCTGGGTCGTTTCCATACCTGCAAATGAAAGATGACATTCTCAAGAGGAGAAGAAAGAAACACGATAAAAGTTCTCCTAAAAGTTTCCATGAAACTGCTTAATAAGAAATTGTAAGTACATAAAGACTGTTGTTAGAGAAGTTATATCTAGAGATAAACATATTTTTACCTGGAAGCTAGGAATTCTATAACTTCAAGGGTTTCCGGAATGTGACTTGGCCAATCAATAGAATCATCTCGGCCAGAACTGTGATCCTTTCCATTTTGGGAACCAGGAGCTGCGTGAAGGTCGATTATGCATTTTATGCTGACCTCCCTGCACAACAAGTTTTGAAAATACATATCACCTCTCTAACAATTTTAGGCAACCACATGTTTAAATAACTACGGGTCAGCTATGAAGGCAAGAATTAAAATTAGGAATGATGGACCTACTGTGCCCATTTGAATGCATTATCTAGAGCTGACAAACTTCCCCCAACATAAGGAGCCGGTGGATTGGGATCTTTGGTAATCCACCACCCAACAGGAATCCTCACGGTGTTTATGCGGTGTTGGCTGAGATACTGAAAGTCTTCTCGTGTAATGTAGTTGTTCCTATGTTCCTGCAGTTCAAATAACATTTTTAAAGATCATTCATATTCTCCCATGTCCATTTTTCATCTAGAGGTTTAAATTGCAGTAAAATTCTGTCAACCGGTTAACACCCGGTAAGTTATAACTTTTCATACAACCAAATAATGCAAGCAGTTGATATTGACATTGTTTACTACGGATACGAGATATTAAAAGATAAGGCACATTGAAAATTACAGTAAGCACTTTTGTTGCATTTTTCAGTCCATGCCCATTGCAGAGCTGGTACTCTCCTTGCATTTGGTCACCAACAAAAGTCATTTTGAATATAGCTGCGTTACCATCATTAAATCCTGGGGTTCCAACATAGTCTGCTGTGAGCTTATTTCGGCCGGAAGATGCCTAAAAAGTCAAAAATGTAAGATCTGAGTTACAGCAACCCGAACGTCGGATGAGAAGGTTAAAAGGCTGAGAGTATCGTACCTGCAGATATGTACCGCCAGAATTTTTAATAATCACTCTATTTTCGCTCGATCTTTCAATAGTAAATGTTTCATTCAAAGACGGTAATTTTGATGTTGTGGTGATAGAGGCACCTTTCCCAGGACAGGATAGAAACTGTCCATTTAGAGTACGAAACTGATAATCCGACTGACTCACCCTCCATAACTGCAACAAAGAATAGTTACATGAGAGAGTAATTTAATGATCTCACACATCTCCAATATATACTTTCAGCTGGTATGCCTTAACTAAGGGATGCCTTAAAAAAGAAGTACTAAATTTATGCGACTGTCTTACCCTGAAGGTTTCCCAAGTATTGGCAATGTTTTGGTCAACGGTGACAAGACCAGTATTTCCTCCATACTTTGCACTTACATACTTATTTAAGCTCAGAGATTGAAACCGAACCTTCGCTCCATCCTGCATTTTAAATTTCGATAAATACGCATACACCAAAATCAAAAGAATAGAAGCGATATCAGAGAAAATCACTCCATAAAGAATACTTACAAGCATATCTCTATTGGCAATTCCCTCAAAGAGTGAAGGTGTTTGCATCCGTCCTTCAACAACCAACCAATTACCCAAGTTCACACCTCTTACTTTCCCACCCTTCATTTCATTCACGACGCTCAAAGCTGAAACCAAAGAACAAACTTACACTAATCTGGACACTAGAGCAAAGCTAATTTCGATGATTACTTACCAGAGTGTGCCCAAGAAATGAGAAGAAATGAAAGTAAAAACCATTTGCAAGATACAGATTCCATGAGAAATATAGGAGGAAAGAAACACAAGATACATGGTAAAAGAAGAAGCTGAAGAAGATTTATATAAAAGTTAATAGTAGTGCAAGCGTCAGTGTACGTAAGAACAGTCACAGATGCCCTGCTTGCCCTCCTTTGTCAAGATGGAGTACGATTAAGGGCGAGGCCTCACATTGAGTGTGTTTAACGCCGACAGATTATGGGATTATGTTTTAAGTACATGAATGCATTTTAAGCCGAGAATTTTTTTGACGGGAGCGTTATTTGAAGGGGGCATGGGGACAAATGATACGTTGACACGTGTCTTTGATATTAATGAATTATGTTTCCAAAAATATAAAAGAAGTATATTTTTGGAGAAAAAAATTGTTTTCTTAATTAATGTTGGTATTTTTGGAAAAAAATATTCATGGGAATTAATATCAAATACATGTGTCAACACATCGTTTGTCCCCCATACCCCCTTCAAAAAACGCCCTCATCAAAACATTCTCTTTAAGACCTATGGATTATTATAAGAGAAATTGGGTCAATTAACCAAATATTTTTAAAACATGGTTCTAATGGACGAGTAAAAATTAGTATGGGTGAAATGGACACACAAAAAATAGCAAGAATGAATCTTGATTCATCCTGGCTTAAACTTAAAAAATAGCGAGGGTGAAATTAGATGCATCCTGATATAAATTAAAAATAAGAAAAAATATTTGAAAATGGGTAGGATGAAACTGTTTACATCCTGACTATTTTTACATTCTCGTCTAGTTAAACATTATCAAATTTTATATGTCTTTTTCACCCAGAAATTGTGGTTATTAGGTTAATTGACTAATTTTATGTTATTGTAACACTCGTCGAGTGAGTTTAACGCCTATAGAGAGTGTGACTAACGTCATTGACTCGTGAAGTAGCCATTTGTCGTTAAGTACTAAAAAGTCGTTACAAGGGATGGAGACATTTATCTAGAAATTGATATCTCAGAGTCATGAAAATGTTAAGTTACTTTGGGGTATAAATGTACTCGTACTGTACGATTAACTCTCTGACTTTAACCGGTAGTGGGAGATAATTTTTACAGGAATGATAGACATCCCGCGAATTGTCTCGATAGAGAGATTGAGTATGGTTAGGGAGTGTTTCGGCGGTTTTGTAGGGGTGGGTTTTAGGGTGGGACCCATCCCCACTCTCTCTGGTGGGACGACCCGCGGGATGTAAATCATTTCTGTAATTTTTATGGTGTAAAAACTTTTTCCTCTTTTCTCTCCCTCTCTTAAAATTCCGAAAAACATTCATCAACTTCTTTTTATTTTGCTCGGATTTTAGGAGCTAGATCTAAGTAAGATTTTTTGTCGTCAACAATATTAGATATAGTTGTTTTTGATTTATGGTTAATTTCGATAATTTCTTTTTTATTACAATGATTTTTATCTTCGTTTTTAAGGCAACTTTATCCGTATTTTCATGGTGTTCCTTTCTAACGATTTGTTCGTGTTTGATTATGTTGATTCAAGTATTCGGCACGAACAAGATCAAATTCTTCTCTATCATAAAAACAGATCTATTCAAGGTTATTCGCTGCACATGATTAATTTTCGGACAACTCACTCCTCATTCATGAGAGAAATTTTTTTCCTAGAAAAAAATCTGTCCAAATGGTCGAATTATAATTTTGGGCATTATTCTTCTCCAATCTCGAAATACAAGACTTGTGTATTATAGTAGGTCGTTTTTTTTCTTCGCGATTTATTTACGCTTTACCTTTTTTTTTTGTATTCATTTCATATTATGATGTACTTGTTATTCTTGAAAACCATCAGGTGGACGTTTCTATTTGGAATGAAATATTTATGATTTGACGATTAATATACATAAAAAGAAAACCATACAAAAAACATAATTGAGTTCAACTTCAAATAACTTCTCGAATCCAAACACCCACTTAGAGCAAGGGCTGTGGAATGAGTGTTTTTAACACTCATTCATTGCCAAATTGAGTGAGGAGTGAGTAAAAAAGTGTTTTTGTGACCATGGGTGTCCAAAATAAATAGACTAAGCCACTGAATATATCCCTCTTTGCAAGTTTCTTTTTATTTAATAATAAAACCTAACTGTGGGTCCCGCATCCAAGAGTTTTAAATTAATAAAACTCTAAAAATTGGTTTGAGAGACAGATTTTCACCCGCGCAATGTGTTTTTTTCCCGAACGGCTGAAAATCAGCCCTTTAGTCTCCCATTTCGCTCACTCATTCGTTCCAATGAGTGTGTGAGTGATTATTGGTGAATGAGTGAGTATTCTCACTCCATAATAGCACCTAATTTGAGCAAATCCAGTGATACTCATTCATATTGAATGAGAACACTCACTCCATAACCCTTGCTCTTAGAAATATGTGATTGTGGACAAATTAGTGTTCCATCGATCTTTTGGTTGTAAGTGTCCGTTTTTTCCGGACAACTTCTATTGTCCATTTTCGCAAGGCTGCAACAAGATGTTTCCAAATTGTTTAGGACATTAGTAACAATCTACTGGATTGTTATGAGAATTATTTGACTTGTTTTGTATAGATTTTTTTACTCCTGTGGAGTTCGGTACAGTGGCTGATAGACGCATTTATGTGTCTATTTTTATCTCTATTGTGTATATTGTTAGTACCCATTTTTGTACTTATTATGGTGTTTTATGTGTTTGTAGGTATTTTTGGGCAATAAACATTTTTGGAGAAATCGGCTCGAAAAGTTGATAAAGGCACCCAAGGGACAAGTGTTATGCGGACTCTAGCAACGGATAAGGGGCGACCACTGGATAAGGGGTAACCTTTCCCCTTCACGTTCAAATTCTGTTTTTGGCGGGAAACCGAAAACATAAAGTATGTTTCTGGCAGTTTTGGTGGTCGCAATTTGGAGGAGTTTGAAGGCGATTAAACCTCTGATTTTCATAGGATAGACTCCTTATGGGTCTAGGAATCTAATATGGGTGTTGAACTGGATTAAACTGGGCTCAATCGACGGATTTTTATCACAACAACAAAAAAAGGAAAGTCACGTGTGTGACCTGTTTTAGGAAATTTTAGAGAGATTAAAGTGCTATAAACCTTCCCAAAGATTTGTATCTATCTAAGGAAGAGTTTAGAATCAAAAGGAAAGCTCAGACACGCGTAGAAATTCTAAAATAAGAAATTGCCGCAACTTGGCCGTAAAGAGAAAGGAAGAGATTTTGGAGAGATTTAATCGGTCTTTTTGATATAAATAGATTGTTTTGTATAGATTTTGTTACTCCAGTGGAGTTCGGTACAGTGGCCTCCATGCTTTTTTGGTTTCTTGGTTATTTATTACTCATCCGGAGATCAAGAGAGATACCTATACAGAACGGGTTTAGATGATAGAATACTAGAAAATCATACGTGAAGTTTAATATCTGATTGAACGGAAAATCAGAATAACATAATATCTATGAGCCTCAACCGTGCTCGGAATTGAAGCAAAATCCTTAAGAGAACTATAATTGATTACATTGTAGAGTTTATTTATTCTCAAGTGACTACACGCCAACAAGATAGCCGGAAATTGCTTCGAATTATTACAGATTCTTACTAGTTAGACTAATTGTGCACCTAAAACTGCAGGTGCTTGCTGTTGATGTTCCACTTGAAAGACCAGTGATGCTGTTCCTTAACAGTTCTGAGTGACCAATATGCCCATCCGAAAGAAGTTGAGCCATACACGTTTAGCTGTGCTTGACCGAATCTTTGGTAATCCTCCAGATTTCCGTCTTTAACCTCCCATTCATTCACCCACTCCCCTGTATCCAATAATAACATCAAATAAGATCCAACACAAATTATGTTTTTGCCAATAAAGGATAAACGATCCTTACCAATAAACAGCAGTGGTCCATTAGCAGTGTTTATGTATTTAATGTCAGCTTTCCTGTCGTTGTATATGTAATCGATGTTCTGCTGTGGGCTCATATTTTTAAACAATGGGTCATAATAAAGATTGTAGTAGTGCAGATCCACCACAACGTTTGATAAACGCATGTTGGCAATGGTATCATAAAGTCCCTTCGGGTTTGGGTCCTCGCCAATCCTCTGACACATTATTACATAAGCTGTGGTAGAATAGTTCCTCACAATGTCATATCCGTCTTTGTAGTACTTATTTAAGATACCAGGAGAAACATCTGGAGAACGTGGTTTATTCAAAAGTTCAATCCCCAATAGAGCAGGATCGCTTCCGTACCTGCAAATGAAAGATGACATGCATGCTAATTAGGAGCTGCAGATAGAAACATCATAAAAGTTTCCAGGGATTTGTATAAGCAATTTTCATTAATAATACTTACAAGCATATCTTGATTTTCAATGCCGTTAAACAGTGAAGGTTCCATCCATCCTTCAATAACCAACCAATTGCCCAAGTTCACACCTCTTACTTTCCCACCCTTCACTCCATCAACGGCGCCCAAACCTGAAACCAACGAACAAACTCACTTTCATAAATACCAAAAACAACACCAAAAAAATTGGGTGGAAAAAATAAAGTAATTTCGATGATTACTTACCAGAGCTTGCCCAAGAAATTAAAAGAAACGAAAGTAAAAGCCATTTGCAAGAAACAGATTCCATGAGAGATATTAAGGGAAACATAAAAGAAGAAGCTGAAGAGGTCTTATATAGGAGTTTAAAGTAGTGAAAGTGCAAGTCACGAGTGTAAAGTAGTGACCGTAAGAACAGATGCCGTGCTTGACCCGTTAGATAAAAGACTAATACAGTGGTACTACTAGCTGTGCCAGTTGTTATTCAGTTATGGTAGGTCCTCTTTCTCAAGACAACCATGGCAAGTCCTCTGTGAAGATGAGACCACCAAGGCACCAACTGGAGTATGATTAAGGGCTATGGAGTATCTTTAACGCCCACTAAGTATGTTTTAAGGCCAAAGTAATGCGTTTAAGTTTTAACAACGATTAATTTATATCTCAAGGACCATAGAGCGTGGTTCCACTGTCAAGTACAATGGTTATACTCAAAAGAAAACAAAAACGACCAAAAGCCATGACACGTGCACAGTTAAAAGTAATGCAACTGCCTACCCTGCTTGACCCGTTAGATAAAAAGACTTTTGACTAGTATGTCAAAACAAAAATGCCTAAGGGGTATTTTAGAGATTTGGCAAAGTAGTTGGTTTTTAGTTATTTTTAGCTCCTCCTCTTTCAAGATGGAAATTTGTAGGGAGCATTATCCATATACCCGTAGTACGAGGCCCATTGAAATATATTCTTTTCAGCTTAATATATACCCCTAAGTTTCTAGAATCCCAAAAACCGGATTAGAAACTTACCAAAATATCCTTACTTTAATAGAGATAAGCATTACCAAAATATTAATTCAGCGTCATTCGTTTCATTTCTCTTCTGTTATTTCTCTCCCTATCTCTCTTCATCGAAACTGATGAAACTGAGAAAACAGATCAAAAGAGTTCAAAAATCAAACTTAAACAAATTTCTTCTATACTATTTTAACTTCATTTTACTATTACAAGATTCAGAAAATTAAAATCCGTGAAGAAAAAAACCAAAATTAGGGTTTCAGATCGAAATCATTATGATTTTTAACTGTAATCTTCGTATCTAACAGGTAAGCAACGATTCACAGTGTTGAATTAGTTTGCATTTCAATTAAATTTGATTTTGTTAGGGTTCGGTACTAGATTTGTTTTAAAATTTTGTTTGATTTTGATTCAAATCTTTTTTAACCGCTAATGATGTTGATTTATTCGATTTTTGTTCGTCGATTTGATTTTTGCTGCAATTCTCCTTCACCTGATATAGATCTATTCGTGATGTTATTTTTTTGTTTCAAAATCGATGAATATGTTACAGATCTATATGATTAATTTTGTCAATTTAATGATATTTGTTAAGTTTCACACTGATTCGGTTTCATATATTGATTAATTGCATGACAAACCGCAGTTGGTACTGTTCAACATTTTCCGGGTGTATAATCTACCCCTGATACAATGTTTCTCAAGTTGGCTCCAAACATGAAAAACAACTTGTACTAGTTTTTGGTATTGTTCAACATTTTCCGGGTGTATAATCTACCCATGATACAATGTTCTCAAGTTGGCTCCAAATATGAAAAACAACTTGTACTAGTTTCTCCAAGATTTGTAGATAACTTTCCTCTAGTTGGCTCCATACTTGGAAACAACTTGTGCTAGTTGCACCCGGATTCGGAGACAACTTAAGCTAGCCGACTATATATGTACTATAGCATATGAATGATGAATTGTACATAACGGTTTTAGACTAGAAAACATGTTTAGATTGTTTCTTAGTTCCATTTCCAAAGTTAGAAACTGCTTTCTTCAAGTTGACTCCAAAGTTGAAAGCAACTTGCCCAGGTTGGTTCCAAAAGAGGAAGCAACTTTCCCAAGTTGGTTCCAAAACTTGAAGCAACTTGCTCAAGTTGGATCCATTACTTGCTTAATTTTTTTTTTTGCTGAATCTTTAACTCTTTTGTGCTTTCTTGAAATGCAGCGGATAGAAATGAGTTACACATTATGTATTTATTCCATTATTGATGTTTTTGTAGGTACAACTCTAGATTATGAACATTTTGACATCTTATTTAGTGTTAGGGTTATAGTTTCTAGAACTTTTCTATATGACATTTTGGTGTGTGCTAATTTTGAAGTGCAGAAGTAAAAGCATTGTTTTTAGCTTGTTATTTTTTCTCTTTATACTTGTTGTTTCAATTTTAATTTGGTTAATGTGACATTCCTATGATTGTACGTCTTATATGCCAGAATACATGAACCTGTGGTATCTCATTCTAGAAGCAACTTTCTCATCTTGTCTCCTCAGTTGGAAGTAACTTGTTCAAGGTCGGATGTATCTACTATGAATTATCTATATACAACCTGTGATATTTCAATTATAAGGATAAACAATATAGTGCGGAAAAGAAATAACACAGACACCAGAAGTTTTATTAACGAGGAAACCGCAAATACAAAAAAACCTCGGGTCCTAGTCCAGATTAAACACCAAACTGTATTAAGCCATTGCAGACACCAACCTATTACCAATTAACTTCGGACTGGAATGTAGTTGAGACCGAATTAAACCCTCCCAGCAATTCAGTTACGTTAGCGTTCCTTACGCCTCTTGAATCCCAGTAGAACTCCGGGCAATTGATTCCCTTAGTTGATGTCACACCGACTAAGAGTTTCTTCAACTCAATTGAAGACTTTAAACCAATTTTTCTCCCACAGATTAAGCCCATATGTGATTTCCTTTACTATCAAAAAGATTTTGATCAAGGGAATTAGAAATCCATAGAAATAGACAAAGTAGCTAACCTCAAAATCCGGACTTATGCAACACGAATTGCATCCTAAATTATTATTCACCTCATAAATATAAAACTTGTGGAATCAACAATGTTTGAGCTGAAGAGAACTTTGATGATGTCCATCTATCTTGTTGATGGAGTGAGACTCAACAATCAAACAAGATCAGAATACTCAAGCTATTAATATAAACAATAGATGGATTTTGATTCATGAATTCCAATGAAGTCTTTGTGGTTTTTGAACCCCTAAATTATTATTCACCTCATAAATATAAAACTTGTGGAATCAACA
>JAJJMB010015322.1:0-11056 GCA_023531105.1 Papaver atlanticum | reverse complement strand
TAACCTCAAGTGGAAGGATGATGTCGTCGTTGTAGTTCTTTACTTCTTCACATTCTTCAAGTCTTCACGTAATACTTGTAAGTCTCATATCCTAATAACTTTCTAGCTAACCTATACGAAGTTGACTCTAGTAAATAATCAAGCAACTCGTTAAATGAGTTTTGATTCACTAAAATATGACAACCAAACTTGACATACCAACGCTTGGTGGGTTCAACCGAGCTATGCTCTAACAATCTCCCCCTTTGTCAATTTTAGTGACAAAACTCTTACATCAAATGGATAAACAAATTACAAGAATTCATTACACATACGCTTGATTCCTAGTTTCAACAGCACAATAACCTGTATGCATTCAATCCAAAAAATCCCGCTGTTGACATTATAATAACAAAGCTAATACTCCCCCTAAAGGTAAGATATGTAGATTTTCAATCCGCACGTCTTTGTTATTTCCTCTTGTAGTCCATTTAACTACAAATCATCATATGATATGTTACCCCCCCCCCTAGTCTATGCTTTACTCTTTCGTTAGATAAAACGTTTAAGCACCATTGTCCTTTCCTTAGTGATACCAAATCACTTGTTTACTCCATATATTTGTCCCCATTTTTGTCACAAAATGACAAAGGTACGAGCAAATAAAAGACAAACCGAAAGGATCTTACAAATCTAAAAGACTTGCAAAACCTATAAGAGTTAAGCACGAGGGTTCCACACACCATTTTAGATAACCAATATCAAAACCGAAACTACAAAGTAATTTTGTTTTGATATGTTACCAAGGAAACAATTGACCGAAGCAATTTTCCATAATAGTTTAGCAAATCAAAAATTGACTAAGCACCTTAGTTCTTTTGCTAAATCGATTGTACAAATACAATCGCTTGTTCGATAAGACCAAAATAAAGATCAGAATTAACTCTATTTTTCTCATTAGGTTCTAATTATTCACATAATAACTTAGACCTTTCACTTTTAAACAAGACAAGTACTAGGTTAGTTAACTAGCATTTCTTGTTAAGGCATTCGATTAGACTTGAATAACCGAAACCTCCACTTTGATAAGTCTGACTAAGATCAGAATTAACTTAGTTTCTCTTATCCGGAATCGAATTGGACTAAACAATTGATCCCGAAAACCCTTTTGTTAAGCCATAAACAATTCATACAGACCAAATAAATCAACTTGCATAATTATTTACCTCAACCGGAAGCAATTGAAACAAACATAGACATTATAGTACCGCAATTGCACCAAAATTTCGTAAGCCTAAACAATTGATACCAAACCATAAAGCAAGATAACAATAGTTTTTCTTAACCGGAAACAATTGAATCACCCACACATCCATACACAAATAATGGAATAAACATCAATTGTAATGAAATTTTGTTAAGCAAAAGCAATAAATATATGCAATAAAATCAGGCTTTTCTTAAACAGGAAAACGATTAACTAACAAATTTGTTACCTCGAATTCCGCATCCTCTTCTCCCCAGAAAGATATATCATTAAGCGCAAGTTCACATAGAACTTTCCCTAGTTGTGTTGTCATCCTCTCGCAAGACAAAAGAACAACAACAAGGACCAACCTTTACCAGAGAAAGGTTGAAAACCGATTTTAACTAATGCAATGCAAAAGTTGAAACCCCGAAACGCATATGCTTTTATGCTAAACCACCCGATTCAACATATTGTGACTTTTTCACATATTTGTTTCAGTCAGAACCCCTTATGATCCTTTGATAAAGCCTACCAACATGGGCTAGAACTTAATCCTGCTAAACCAAAAAGTCACCCAAACCATAAGGGTTCACACCATATGAGATCGAATATTAAGGTTATGAAAACCGAAATCAAACATCCCATAACATACATAGCAATAATATAAAGCATTCAAGCACAGGCTATGTAATCGAAAACTATCACAAGAAAAATTATAAAATAATATTTTTATTCATAAATAATATATAGTTTTATTCAAAATAGACTTTCTACAATTTATTGAAAGAAATCAAAAATTGATGCCTATTTTCTTTCTTGAAGACAAATTAATATTCATTTGTTTGCTCATCAGAATCTTCTTCAGAGTCTTGTTATTGTTCACCTTTTAGAAACTCATTATTGATCACTAGGATTCCTTCAAGAGTTTCCGGATCATCTCTATAGGCAAAGGCCAACTGTTTCTGAATACAGTCTAATTGTCTCCCAAGTCGTAATATGGAACATGAGATCTCCATTGCTATATGTTTGATCATATGAGATACTAGATCCCTTTTGAGTTCCACTCATCCGTTTGATAATTCCTTGAGAGACAGTTTTAGTATCTTGTTCATCTCCAAAGCTGTTCCCCATTGCGTTTTCACACAACTTGGTGATGAGATAGGGATATCCAAGATTTTTATGGAATGCTGTGGTATTGAGAGATTCAATGATTTTAATCATTTGATTGATAATTAATCCACAAATGTCAATTTGCTTTTTTCCTTCTAGAAGGTAATATATAAATTCAGCAAATTCTTTACTCCATTGTGAAGAATCTCGTGTACAAGCAAAAAGAGTTGTTAAAGCAAGTTTACCTAAAATCCTTAAGTAGAAGGGTACATCTTTGGAAGACATCTTTCCATTTTTCCATTCAACAGTTTTACCAGTGATAAGTTTTGAATTGTTATCGTGCTCAATTTCAGAACCGGTAATCATATGATTCCCCTTCACTTTGTAATTGATGATTTTTGATATCATCTTTATGTCGACATGATGAATAGTACTTCCAATCAAAGTACTAAAAGTAAGATTTTTATGATTAATATTGTGAATATTAGCATAAAAGATTCTTACTATATCAGGTGAATATTTTTCAAACCCGAACATATTTCCCCAGATTCGGTCTTGAACAAACTTCACATAATTGGTTTCTGAAACATCTGGATCGAATCTCTTCTCAGCAGTGAAACTTACTCCCTTTAAAGCTTGATATCTTTCAAAGCACGTACTATCCACGAAGTTTGTACGATCATGTTTGTCTTTGATCAAGTAAGGATACTTGATTTTCTCAATATCTCCAGGAGGAATAAATGGGTTTAAAACCAGTTTGTCTGTTTCAGAGTTTTCTTCCCTTGATTTCCTTTTTCTCATATTTGCAAAAATATGAAAAACCCTAGTTACGGTTTCGATCAGTCTTCCCCAATATGTTTGTGAACATAGCAAGAGGTTATCTTTTATAGGAGGAATAGATATCAAAAACCGGAAATAACTAGCTTTAGGAAATTCTACCAAAATCGAAAACTGAAGCTTGTGGGGAGACAATTCCGATTTTATATCTAGGTCTTTCTTTCGGAAAACCGGTTTTTCATGGTCTGGATCTTTATTTTGGATTGATTCTATGTTTTTGTCCAAAAATATGTTTACTCTTTTATTATCAGAATTTGATAACATCATTTGAGATTCACTCAAGAATTCTCTAATAGAATATGCAAAGATAAATTTGAACATAATGTTATGTTTGTTAAAAATACCATTAGAATCATGAATCCTGAAATATTTCAAAAGATCACTTGCTTCATTAAAACAGTTGTGAGGTGTATGAAGCAATCCATTGTTAATAGAATTATTAACTGAAAAATCATTCCTTGTAAGATTACAAGGTTTAGAAAATTTCATCCTAGATAGCGATACATTGACAGTCTTAGATCTGAAAATGTACATATATATACTTTGGTATGATATCCAAAATATATTTAAGGTTCCATATTTATCAAGAACACAATACCCATGGTTCATGTAATAAAGCAATCTGAGAGGAATCTTATGCATTTTCGAGATACGACCTGTCACATAGAGCATTGTATCATTGTCACAGTCGGTATCAAACACAATGATATACAATCCTATGGAATCAAAATAATTATGTAAGTCACCCTCAACAAACATAGATATAATTCCTGTTCCTAAAGTAATTAGGAATAAGAGTATTACATACTTCATTCGTGTTTTCCACCACGAGTTTTTGAAGTTGTCAAATCCTGCCGTTACGTTAACTGAATCAACCATTAGATTCAATTTCTTATAGGATGGATCGCACCAAACATAGATTGTTAGATCTTTTCGTGTTTGCCTGCTCTTATACCAATTGAAAAGACGAGGGTACCCAAATATACCTCAATCTAAAAAAAATTCACTTATAAGTCCTTTCTCCGAAAGTGATTGTCTATGGACTAAGTCGAGACAATACAACTAATCGGTTCACACTTCGTGTGATCGTCTATGGATACGAGATCGAGACAATACGACAACAAGATAACTTGCGTGGTTGACTATGGATACAAGATCGAGACAATACAACAACGAAGTATGTTTACTTGATAATCGGTTCGTACTTAACCAAACACAATAGGATTGCTATCAAGTAAATAGGAATTAACGTTTGTGTATTTTACTTCTAATTATAATAAACAATTATAATTGCGGAAGTAGAAAAGTAAAAGACACAGCAAGATTTTGTTAACGAGGAAACCGCAAATGCAGAAAAACCCCGGGACCTAGTCCAGAATTGAATACTCTCAGAATTAAGCAGCTATACGAAATCTAAACCAACTTTGTATAGTTGAGACCAAGCAACTAAAGATGTAGTTCACCTAGTTCCCTCAGTATCCATGCGCCTCCAACTTGTAATAAGTCATGCACTTGGAACAATTCCTTTGGTTCGTATTCCAAACAGTAAAGGAACAACAAATCTGTTCGGTAACAACTTTTTTCAAACAACGTGATATGATTTTGACAAAAGGCTCTTCCGTTTATCCCAATAAACTCCTTTGTCAGGTTCTTAGATCTGTCTCTCAACAACTATCAAAGTAATTGTCTAGACTTATGCAATCAATACTCTTAATCACAAAGAATTATATTGATGCCTATCTACTCAACTAATCAATCAAGGTTATCACAAAGATAAAGAGATTATAGTTGGATCCCCATCCGATCAAGTTTTGTGCACACCAAAGATTATGAACTCAAATAAGAAATCTGCTTTGTCTTTAAATCTTCTTAGATCTTCAATAAACACCTGCACACAAACAACTTGAATCTCTTGTAATCAATCACACACAGAATGGAGTCTGTTAACAATGGATTATCACAAGACGTCTTTAGATATACAAACAGTTCTAAAGATCCCCGTCGACACTTCGATCTAGTTTGAGTGAATCTTATATCAGAAGAGAAGATTCTCAAGCATAAACAAACTAGGTGCAATCAAAGTTCAACAACCGTTAGTCAATCAAATCAATCGAAGACTAATAATAAACTGCAATTATCTAGTTTCCCACCAACTGTACTCGTAGAGCTTCCCAATCCCAAAGAAGCCTTTAAAACGAGCGGTCGTAAGAGATTTCGCCTAATTAGGGTACTTTCCTCTCCGAATAGACGGCTCCACCAGTAACAACACAACTAGGTAGTTTTGATGGCTCTAGGGATTAGTTTGCTTGAAATGCAAACTTCAATATTTATAGACTAAGGAAGTTTGGACACCAAGGAATTTCCAAAACCGAATATTCTCAAAGATATGCAATAAAGTCCAAATCTGTTTTCATAATTCCTGGAAATACACTGTCCAAATATAATGACCGAAATCTCAGTAGAAAATATCCAATTAGTAAATGCACATTAATAATTTTTATTTTCTAAAGATATGCATTTAATTGCTGGAAATTAAAAGCATATAAAAACTAAAAACCTTAATTAAAAGATTCTCAATTTATTTCGATCCGGGATTCTCCTTTAGCTATGAAGGAATATCTTTGAACAATAAAAGATAAGAGTTACTGCACATGTTCAAAGTATGTCGACATCTTTACTTTGTAAATCCTTTTTCATATTTACAATATTGGAACCGATTTTCCACACTTCCAAACAAGTTTAGAATTGGTTCATCTGATTTCCAAGAACTATGTGATTGATGATCCTATCAAATCACCAATCATGGGTTTCACGGTTCTACCAAAACAAGTTTCGGTTCTACCTCCATGTGGGTACTAAGATTAGTCATGCTAGTTACCAAAAGTTGGTTGACTAAGTACTAGGATCGGTTACCACATATTTATGGTATAAAACTTGTATTCGGTTCCACAAGTCATAGGATCGGTTCCCCAATTACTAAAAACTTGTTGCACCTCTTACAAGGATCGATTCCTATTGTGATCGGTTGCACCTCTTACTAGGATCGGTTCCCCAATGTCTAGAGTTGGTCATACCAATTACAACATATCGATCATACCATCTCAGGTGATTACTTAAGATCGGTTTCACTAATAAAAGTCATACCAATACAAAAATCAGGCATAGTGAATAGTTTTACCAAGATACATAAACAAGTTATGAGCGGTTATACTAAACACACATATTGGTAATCCAAAGATTTGCAATGAATAACAATACCAATAAGCCTAGCGATTTCCCTTTCGATTCACAAAACAAGTTTATAAATGTACTTCCTTTAAACGAATGTAAAACATTGTTTCCTAGGATGAAATATTCACCCCATACCCATACATAATCATAATAGAATTCATACGATTATGTCGATGTCTTATATACGAAGTTCAAAAGATATACGTTATACTTCGTATTGTAATTCCTTAATACTATGTCTAACTAGAGCATAATCATTCACAGCTTCGCAGTTATGTTTTCAATATGCATGACTTGAAAGATACGTTAGGAATGAAACAGTTCAAGTCAAATATTATTAACCTCAAGTGGAAGGATGATGTCGTCGTTGTAGTTCTTTACTTCTTCACATTCTTCAAGTCTTCACGTAATACTTGTAAGTCTCATATCCTAATAACTTTCTAGCTAACCTATACGAAGTTGACTCTAGTAAATAATCAAGCAACTCGTTAAATGAGTTTTGATTCACTAAAATATGACAACCAAACTTGACATACCAACGCTTGGTGGGTTCAACCGAGCTATGCTCTAACAATCTCCCCCTTTGTCAATTTTAGTGACAAAACTCTTACATCAAATGGATAAACAAATTACAAGAATTCATTACACATACGCTTGATTCCTAGTTTCAACAGCACAATAACCTGTATGCATTCAATCCAAAAAATCCCGCTGTTGACATTATAATAACAAAGCTAATACTCCCCCTAAAGGTAAGATATGTAGATTTTCAATCCGCACGTCTTTGTTATTTCCTCTTGTAGTCCATTTAACTACAAATCATCATATGATATGTTACCCCCCCCCCTAGTCTATGCTTTACTCTTTCGTTAGATAAAACGTTTAAGCACCATTGTCCTTTCCTTAGTGATACCAAATCACTTGTTTACTCCATATATTTGTCCCCATTTTTGTCACAAAATGACAAAGGTACGAGCAAATAAAAGACAAACCGAAAGGATCTTACAAATCTAAAAGACTTGCAAAACCTATAAGAGTTAAGCACGAGGGTTCCACACACCATTTTAGATAACCAATATCAAAACCGAAACTACAAAGTAATTTTGTTTTGATATGTTACCAAGGAAACAATTGACCGAAGCAATTTTCCATAATAGTTTAGCAAATCAAAAATTGACTAAGCACCTTAGTTCTTTTGCTAAATCGATTGTACAAATACAATCGCTTGTTCGATAAGACCAAAATAAAGATCAGAATTAACTCTATTTTTCTCATTAGGTTCTAATTATTCACATAATAACTTAGACCTTTCACTTTTAAACAAGACAAGTACTAGGTTAGTTAACTAGCATTTCTTGTTAAGGCATTCGATTAGACTTGAATAACCGAAACCTCCACTTTGATAAGTCTGACTAAGATCAGAATTAACTTAGTTTCTCTTATCCGGAATCGAATTGGACTAAACAATTGATCCCGAAAACCCTTTTGTTAAGCCATAAACAATTCATACAGACCAAATAAATCAACTTGCATAATTATTTACCTCAACCGGAAGCAATTGAAACAAACATAGACATTATAGTACCGCAATTGCACCAAAATTTCGTAAGCCTAAACAATTGATACCAAACCATAAAGCAAGATAACAATAGTTTTTCTTAACCGGAAACAATTGAATCACCCACACATCCATACACAAATAATGGAATAAACATCAATTGTAATGAAATTTTGTTAAGCAAAAGCAATAAATATATGCAATAAAATCAGGCTTTTCTTAAACAGGAAAACGATTAACTAACAAATTTGTTACCTCGAATTCCGCATCCTCTTCTCCCCAGAAAGATATATCATTAAGCGCAAGTTCACATAGAACTTTCCCTAGTTGTGTTGTCATCCTCTCGCAAGACAAAAGAACAACAACAAGGACCAACCTTTACCAGAGAAAGGTTGAAAACCGATTTTAACTAATGCAATGCAAAAGTTGAAACCCCGAAACGCATATGCTTTTATGCTAAACCACCCGATTCAACATATTGTGACTTTTTCACATATTTGTTTCAGTCAGAACCCCTTATGATCCTTTGATAAAGCCTACCAACATGGGCTAGAACTTAATCCTGCTAAACCAAAAAGTCACCCAAACCATAAGGGTTCACACCATATGAGATCGAATATTAAGGTTATGAAAACCGAAATCAAACATCCCATAACATACATAGCAATAATATAAAGCATTCAAGCACAGGCTATGTAATCGAAAACTATCACAAGAAAAATTATAAAATAATATTTTTATTCATAAATAATATATAGTTTTATTCAAAATAGACTTTCTACAATTTATTGAAAGAAATCAAAAATTGATGCCTATTTTCTTTCTTGAAGACAAATTAATATTCATTTGTTTGCTCATCAGAATCTTCTTCAGAGTCTTGTTATTGTTCACCTTTTAGAAACTCATTATTGATCACTAGGATTCCTTCAAGAGTTTCCGGATCATCTCTATAGGCAAAGGCCAACTGTTTCTGAATACAGTCTAATTGTCTCCCAAGTCGTAATATGGAACATGAGATCTCCATTGCTATATGTTTGATCATATGAGATACTAGATCCCTTTTGAGTTCCACTCATCCGTTTGATAATTCCTTGAGAGACAGTTTTAGTATCTTGTTCATCTCCAAAGCTGTTCCCCATTGCGTTTTCACACAACTTGGTGATGAGATAGGGATATCCAAGATTTTTATGGAATGCTGTGGTATTGAGAGATTCAATGATTTTAATCATTTGATTGATAATTAATCCACAAATGTCAATTTGCTTTTTTCCTTCTAGAAGGTAATATATAAATTCAGCAAATTCTTTACTCCATTGTGAAGAATCTCGTGTACAAGCAAAAAGAGTTGTTAAAGCAAGTTTACCTAAAATCCTTAAGTAGAAGGGTACATCTTTGGAAGACATCTTTCCATTTTTCCATTCAACAGTTTTACCAGTGATAAGTTTTGAATTGTTATCGTGCTCAATTTCAGAACCGGTAATCATATGATTCCCCTTCACTTTGTAATTGATGATTTTTGATATCATCTTTATGTCGACATGATGAATAGTACTTCCAATCAAAGTACTAAAAGTAAGATTTTTATGATTAATATTGTGAATATTAGCATAAAAGATTCTTACTATATCAGGTGAATATTTTTCAAACCCGAACATATTTCCCCAGATTCGGTCTTGAACAAACTTCACATAATTGGTTTCTGAAACATCTGGATCGAATCTCTTCTCAGCAGTGAAACTTACTCCCTTTAAAGCTTGATATCTTTCAAAGCACGTACTATCCACGAAGTTTGTACGATCATGTTTGTCTTTGATCAAGTAAGGATACTTGATTTTCTCAATATCTCCAGGAGGAATAAATGGGTTTAAAACCAGTTTGTCTGTTTCAGAGTTTTCTTCCCTTGATTTCCTTTTTCTCATATTTGCAAAAATATGAAAAACCCTAGTTACGGTTTCGATCAGTCTTCCCCAATATGTTTGTGAACATAGCAAGAGGTTATCTTTTATAGGAGGAATAGATATCAAAAACCGGAAATAACTAGCTTTAGGAAATTCTACCAAAATCGAAAACTGAAGCTTGTGGGGAGACAATTCCGATTTTATATCTAGGTCTTTCTTTCGGAAAACCGGTTTTTCATGGTCTGGATCTTTATTTTGGATTGATTCTATGTTTTTGTCCAAAAATATGTTTACTCTTTTATTATCAGAATTTGATAACATCATTTGAGATTCACTCAAGAATTCTCTAATAGAATATGCAAAGATAAATTTGAACATAATGTTATGTTTGTTAAAAATACCATTAGAATCATGAATCCTGAAATATTTCAAAAGATCACTTGCTTCATTAAAACAGTTGTGAGGTGTATGAAGCAATCCATTGTTAATAGAATTATTAACTGAAAAATCATTCCTTGTAAGATTACAAGGTTTAGAAAATTTCATCCTAGATAGCGATACATTGACAGTCTTAGATCTGAAAATGTACATATATATACTTTGGTATGATATCCAAAATATATTTAAGGTTCCATATTTATCAAGAACACAATACCCATGGTTCATGTAATAAAGCAATCTGAGAGGAATCTTATGCATTTTCGAGATACGACCTGTCACATAGAGCATTGTATCATTGTCACAGTCGGTATCAAACACAATGATATACAATCCTATGGAATCAAAATAATTATGTAAGTCACCCTCAACAAACATAGATATAATTCCTGTTCCTAAAGTAATTAGGAATAAGAGTATTACATACTTCATTCGTGTTTTCCACCACGAGTTTTTGAAGTTGTCAAATCCTGCCGTTACGTTAACTGAATCAACCATTAGATTCAATTTCTTATAGGATGGATCGCACCAAACATAGATTGTTAGATCTTTTCGTGTTTGCCTGCTCTTATACCAATTGAAAAGACGAGGGTACCCAAATATACCTCAATCTAAAAAAAATTCACTTATAAGTCCTTTCTCCGAAAGTGATTGTCTATGGACTAAGTCGAGACAATACAACTAATCGGTTCACACTTCGTGTGATCGTCTATGGATACGAGATCGAGACAATACGACAACAAGATAACTTGCGTG
>JAJJMB010015315.1:5000-12697 GCA_023531105.1 Papaver atlanticum | reverse complement strand
ATTGTCGGGGGGGTTGTGCAGATCCAGTATAGTTCCTTTTTCACTCGGCAAGGATCAAGATCAAACGAATGTTCATTCTTTGTTTGCTAAACAAAGATATATGCCTAGCCTCTCAGTGACTAATGATCAAGTGAAACATAAATTTTGTAGTTCGGAGTCTTCTGGTACAGGTGGGCGGGGGGTTCTTGATTATTCAGGGCCTGATCGAATCATATGCAACGGTCATTGTAATTTCATATATCCTCCCATTCTCCACGATAATTCTGATTTATTGGCAAAGAGGCGAAGAAATAGATTAATCATTCCATTTCAATCTAATCAAGAACGAGATAAAGAACGAATACCCCATTCAGGTATCTCAATTGAAATACCCATAACTGGTATTTTTCGTAGAAATAGTATTCTTGCTTATTTCGATGATCCCCGATACAGAAGAAACAGTTCGGGAATTACTAAATATGAGACTCTAGATATGCATTCTATTGTAAAGAAAGAGGATTTTATTGAGTATCGAAGAGCAAAAGAATTTAGGCAAAAATACCAAAAGAAAGTAGATCGCTTTTTTTTCATTCCTGAGGAAGTGCATATCTTATCCGGATCTTCTTCCATAATGGTACGGAATAATAGTATTATTGGAATCGATACACGAATCACCTTAAATATAAGAAGCCGCGTAGGGGGATTAGTCCGAGTGGAGAGAAAAAAAAAAAGGATTGAACTGAAAATCTTTTCTGGAGATATCCATTTTCCTGGAGAGACAGATAAGATATCCTGGCATAGCGGCATCTTAATACCACCGGGAACAGGAAAAAAAAATGCCGGGGATTCAAAAAAATTGAAAAATTGGATCTATGTCCAACGGATCACACCTATAAAGAAAAAGTTTTTTGTTTTGGTTCGACCCGTAGTCACATATGAAATAGCGGACGGGATAAATTTAGCAACGCTTTTCCCCCACGACCTGTTGCAGGAAAGGGATAATGTGCAACTTCGAGTTGTCAATTATATCCTTTATGGAAATGGAAAACCAATTCGAGGGATTTATCACACAAGTATTCAATTAGTTCGAACTTGTTTAGTATTGAATTGGAACCAAGAGAAAAAAGGTTCGTCTATAGAGGAGGTTCAGGCTTCTTTTGTTGAAGTAAGGGTAAACAATCTGATTCGATATTTCATAAGAATGGACTTAGTGAAGTCCCCTATTTTGTATACCAGAAAAAGAAATGATCGGGGGGGGGCAGGATTAATATGGATCCCGGATAATGGATCAGATCGCACTAACCTCAATCCGTTTTCGTTTTATTCCAAGGCAAGGATTCAACAAACATTTACCCAGCATCAAGGAACTATTCGTGCGTTGGTAAATCGAAATAAGGAATCCCAACCTTTGATCATTTTGTCATCATCTAATTGTTCTCAAATGGGTCCATTCAACAGTGTTAAATATAATGACGGTGTGACAAAAGAATCAACGAAAAGGGATCTCCGAATTTCCATTCTAAATTCATTGGGCCCTTTAGGGATTGTGCCTAAATTTGTTAATTTTTCTTCTTATCATTTAATAACTCATAATCAGATCTTGGTAAAAAAATATTTGCTACTTGACAATTTAAAACAGACTTTCACTTTCCAAGGACTTAAATATTATTTAATGGACGAAACTGGGAGAATTTATAATCCCAATCTAGGAAGTCACATCATTTTGAATCCATTAAATTTGAATTGGTTTTTTCTCCAACACGATTATTGCGAAGAGAGAGCGACAATAATTAACCTTGGACAGTTTATTTGTGAAAATGTATGTATATCCAAATATGGACCACGCCTCAAAGCGGGTCAGGTTCTAATTATTCGTGTTGGCTCTTTAGTAATAAGATCGGCCAAACCCTACTTGGCTACGCCAGGAGCAACCGTCCATGGACATTATGGTGAAACCCTTTCTGAAGGAGATACATTAGTTACATTTATATATGAAAAATCGAGATCTGGTGATATAACGCAGGGTCTTCCAAAAGTGGAACAGGTTTTAGAAGTGCGATCGCTTGATTCAATATCAATGAACCTAGAAAAACGGGTTGAAGGTTGGAACGAACGTATAACAAGAATTCTTGGAATTCCTTGGGGATTTTTGATTGGCGCAGAGTTAACCATAGCACAAAGTCGTATCTCTTTGGTTAATAAGATTCAAAAAGTTTATCGATCCCAGGGGGTGCAAATCCACAATAGGCATATAGAAATTATTGTGCGTCAAATAACATCAAAAGTTTTGGTTTCGGAAGATGGAATGTCTAATGTTTTTTCACCCGGAGAACTTATTGGATTATTGCGAGCGGAACGAACGGGACGCGCTTTGGAAGAAGCGATCTGTTATAGAGCCGTCTTATTGGGAATAACGAGGGCGTCTCTGAATACTCAAAGTTTCATATCCGAGGCGAGTTTTCAAGAAACTGCTCGAGTTTTAGCAAAAGCCGCTCTACGAGGTCGTATCGATTGGTTGAAAGGTCTGAAGGAGAACGTTGTTCTGGGGGGGATGATACCTGTTGGTACCGGATTCAAAGGATTAGTGTATCATTCAAGGCAACACAGTAATATCCCTTTTGAAATAAAAAAGAATAACCTATTCCGAGGGGGGTTTAGAGATATTTTGTTCCAACACAAAGAATTATTTGATTCTTATATCCCAAAGAATATCCACGATCCATCAGAACAATTATTTACGGGATTTCATGATTCCTAAGAGCAGATTCATCCTTTTACCTTAACTTTAAACTATCTGGTCTAAAGATAATAGTGAATAGAAAGGAATTTATGGCTTGGCCCGTGTATCAAAGGTCAATCTCTGGTAAAAGGTTCCATCGGAACAATTATTTATTTAGTATTTAGGGTATCTCATAAAAAAACGGGGAAGCGTGGGGAGAAATGACAAGAAGATATTGGAACATTAATTTGGAAGAGATGATGGAAGCAGGAGTTCATTTTGGTCATGGTACTAGGAAATGGAATCCTAGAATGGCACCTTACATCTCTGCAAAGCGTAAAGGTATTCATATTACAAATCTTACTAGAACTGCTCGCTTTTTATCAGAAGCTTGTGATTTAGTTTTTGATGCAGCAAGTAAGGGAAAGCAATTCTTAATAGTTGGTACCAAAAATAAAGCAGTTGATTCAGTAGCATCGGCTGCAATAAGGGCTCGGTGTCATTATGTTAATAAAAAATGGCTCGGTGGCATGTCAACGAATTGGTCCACTACAGAAACGAGACTTCATAAGTTCAGGGATTTGAGAGCGGAACAAAAGAAGGGAAGACTCAACCGGCTTCCGAAACGAGATGCAGCAATGTTGAAGAGACAATTATATCACTTGCAAACATATCTGGGTGGGATCAAATATATGACGGGGTTACCCGATATTGTAATCATCGTTGATCAGCAAGAAGAATATACGGCTCTTCGAGAATGTGTAACTTTGGGAATTCCAACGATTTGTTTAATCGATACAAATTGTGACCCGGATCTCGCAGATATTTCGATTCCAGCCAATGATGACGCTATAGCTTCAATCCGATTAATCCTTAACAAATTAGTATTCGCTATTTGTGAGGGCCGTTCTAGCTATATCCCAAATCGTTGATTAATAATAAGATAAGTCAATTACTTCGAGAACTCCATAGATTTTTTGAATCGGTTACTATATTCTGAATACCAAAAAAGAGATAAAAAAGCTGGGGATATTATGTTATTACTTGATATCCGAAAAATATGATTCAAGTAGACGAGTTGATAAAGATATAGTGGAATCAAAATAATTCCTTTTTAAGTTATATTTCTGCCAGAGGACAATATGAATGTGCTACCATGTTCCGTCAACACATTAAAAGGGCTATACGATATATCCGGTGTGGAAGTAGGCCAACATTTCTATTGGCAAATAGGTGGTTTCCAAGTCCATGCCCAAGTCCTTATTACGTCATGGGTCGTAATTGCTATCTTATTAGGTTCAGCTGCTATAGCTGTTCGGAACCCACAAACTATTCCGACCAATGGTCAGAATTTCTTCGAATATGTCCTTGAATTCATTCGAGACTTGAGCAAAACTCAGATTGGAGAAGAGTATGGTCCTTGGGTTCCCTTTATTGGAACTATGTTCCTATTTATTTTTGTTTCTAACTGGTCAGGGGCTCTTTTACCTCGGAAAATAATACAGTTACCTCATGGGGAGTTAGCCGCACCTACGAATGATATAAATACTACCGTTGCTTTAGCTTTACTCACGTCCGTGGCATATTTCTATGCGGGTCTTACCAAAAAAGGATTGGGTTATTTCGGTAAATACATTCAACCAACTCCAATCCTTTTACCAATTAACATCCTAGAAGATTTCACAAAACCCTTATCACTAAGTTTTCGGCTTTTCGGGAATATATTGGCTGATGAATTAGTAGTTGTTGTTCTTGTTTCTTTAGTACCTTCAGTGGTTCCTATACCTGTCATGTTCCTTGGATTATTTACAAGCGGGATTCAAGCTCTTATTTTTGCAACTTTAGCCGCGGCGTATATAGGCGAATCCATGGAGGGTCATCATTAACTAGCTTTTCTGATTGATATTCGGGAATTAAAAATAAAGGAAAGAGATCTAAAAGATCTTTTTCCTAAGATTCTTGGCGCATTGATGTCATACCCCCACTTCTATTTGTTCATTCAATTACAATATTCTAATTATATTAGGGTTCATAATTTGAATCCAAATTGTTATGCTATCTAGTTTTTATGTGTGATTAAACAAAAAACGATGTTCTATAGAACGATGGATTGCCATTTAATTTGATTTAATTCAAGGATTGTCCAAAATTATAATTAATTCCATGCAATTCCATCAACCAAATCCTTATATTGTATTGATATGTAATGATAATTATTTGGGCTAATGATAATGAACCAACCAACCCGCCTATTTGGATTCATACGGGATAATGATAACTAAAGGGCAAAGAGGAAGTGACAAATGGGCTTCATAAAAAATAGGTTGGGGGGTCGACTTAGGTGTATGTAATGGCTATAAACCAATTGTTGTGTATGTTTTTCTAGAATCCGAATGCATATAAGATGAGAATGAAATAGTTGGTTTACACTATGGAAGAAACATATGTATATGTGATATTAGATATTGACTAGTTATATATGAACTATCCATAGATCTTATTTCCTTTACGATCCCACTATGAATTTAGATGAGGATTCCAATAGAAGTCCTTCCATTTCGTCTGTGACGAATGAATAAACACATGAAACCAAGAGCATATAGAAGAGAAAAATAACGAAGAATTGAAAGAATGCTTTGGAACTAAAAAATGGAAGAACTTGGGCCTATGGATTGATAATTGATAAAGACTCGATGGATGGGAACGAAAAACGAGAAATCGAAGTAGTTCTGACGATTCAATAATATAATTACTTCAATTGGATATATCTTAGTAATGGAATCATAAGGCATTATTTATTGGTTTTGATTGTATCATTAACCATTTATTTATTTTGGTGCGAGGAGCTTACCATGAATCCACTGATTTCTGCCGCTTCCGTTATTGCTGCTGGATTGGCCGTAGGGCTTGCTTCTATTGGACCCGGAGTTGGTCAAGGTACTGCTGCGGGACAAGCCGTAGAAGGTATTGCGAGACAACCAGAGGCAGAGGGTAAAATACGAGGTACTTTATTGCTGAGTCTGGCTTTTATGGAAGCTTTAACAATTTATGGGTTGGTTGTGGCATTAGCACTTTTATTTGCGAATCCTTTTGTTTAATCCTAAGAATTGAAAGTTTTTTTCTAAATTTTATTGCCCTGGATTTCCCACCTGCTTTTTTGAATTCTATCAAGATTTTACTCCTACAATCACTTTTTTATTGAGACAATATCCGTGGGAAGGACTGATTTGAGGATGAGGAATTAGCAGACCTACTCGCTTTCTTCCTTCCCGTTCTTAGTCCAACGAAACCCTTTTTTTTAGAAAACGTTGCAAAAGATGAGGTATTTCACGACTGACATGAGATCTGGACCTAATTCTAATAAGTGTGTTTCTGAGTGGGAACCTCAATTGAAATATCAAAAAAATTTCAAAATGGAATAATAAAATCTATGTAAAAAAAAGGAAAAAAATAATAAATCAAACAATAAAAAAAGGGACGAATTGATACAAACTCTGTTTGATTTTGTTAGTCCTATCTATAAGAGGAGATCATATGAAAAATGTAACCGATTCTTTCGTTTCTTTGGGTCACTGGCCATCCGCCGGGAGTTTCGGGTTTAATACCGATATTTTAGCAACAAATCCAATAAATCTAAGTGTAGTACTTGGTGTATTGATCTTTTTTGGAAAGGGAGTGTGTGCGGGTTGTTTATTTCAAGAATAGGCTGGATCTAACCAGCTGCACTTTCTTTTTTCTTTAGAACTAAACTAGGTAAATGAAGGGTGCACGATCTCGCGAATTACTTCTGAATAAGTGAAGAAATCATATGTAAGAACCATAGCATTTCGCGACTCATTGGTAAAGTAAATACACTTTGATTCTCTATCAACCAATAATGTGGAACTATTAACATGGTTAAAGCTAAACCGTTTGAAGTCTAGGCGCAACATGGTACTCTTTCTACCACTATGTTAGTATGGAAATGGTTTCAAAAAAAGTTGGCAATTTTTTCGATATAGAACACTCATATCGATAAAACGATTTGAACCTGTTACTGGAAAAAGGAAGGATCCCTTTTTTCAATGCCGAATCGACGACCTATGTATTAAAGTAAGAAGCATTTTTTGGATTTTAAGAAAAAAAACAACTTTGCCGATAATTACAGATTTTTGTCTGGTCGGAAGAGTCCTCCAAATATTATGGTCGTGGATCAATGATCCGTTTTGATATTTTGGAATACGAACAGAGAAGAGAGGATAGGCTCATTACATAAAAAAAAATGGAATCCCTTATAAGTAACTGAGCGTGAGAGCCAAATGAATCGAAAGATTCATGTTTGGTTCGGGAAGAGATCGTGGAAGTTTTGAAATGAATGGGAAGATAATCTACTTTCATTAAGTGATTTATTAGATAATCGAAAACAGAGGATCTTGAGTACTATTCGAAATTCAGAAGAATTACGTGAAGGGGCCATTGAACAGCTGGAAAAAGCCAGGGCCCGCTTACGAAAAGTGGAAATGGAAGCCGATCAGTTTCGAGTGAATGGATATTCTGAGATAGAACGAGAAAAATCAAATTTGATTAATTCAACTTATAATAATTTGGTACAATTAGAAAATTACAAAAATGAAACCATTCAGTTTGAACAACAAAAAGCGATTAATCAAGTCCGACAACGAGTTTTCCAACAAGCCTTACAAGGAGCTCTAGGAACTCTGAATAGTTGTTTGAACAGCGAGTTACATTTACGCACCATCAATGCTAATATTGGCATGTTTGGGGCGATGAAAGAAATAACCGATTAGTCCTTTGTACTGCAGGCATTATTTTTTTCCTTTGCTTCTAAAAAAGAATTAAGAAAGACTCATGGCAACTATTAGAGCCGACGAAATTAGTACTATTATCCGTGAACGTATTGAACAATATAATAGAGAAGTAAAGGTTGTGAATACCGGCACCGTACTTCAAGTAGGCGACGGTATAGCTCGTATTCATGGTCTTGATGAAGTAATGGCAG
>JAJJMB010015315.1:0-2500 GCA_023531105.1 Papaver atlanticum | reverse complement strand
GATAGGATCAGAATATAATTATTAAATTGGAGCGTTGACGCTTTTTGTCGGTAGAACTTGATGAGGTAGGAAAAGAAGTTTTATAAAAAAAAAAGATTATATCTTTTTTTTTGCTAGGGAGTTCTTTAAAGAGCCACTTAAGTCACAAAAAATTGTGTCAGAATCCGTAGCTCCGTTTTTTCAACCCTCCAATACTTTACAAGCAAATACAAAATTTTATCAAAAAAGAGAGAAAGTTTTACTCTTTCATTTTTTGAAGATACCCTTTCCCTATTTATTTTATTCATATTCCGCTGGTAAATTTTAGGAATTCGAGACAATCAACTGGATCTAGTATAAAAACCCGGAGTCTTTTTTATGGACTCAACTCAAGTCTTCAAATAAAGACTGCCCTTGAAGAAATAACGAAATTATAGTTATAATATTAAGAAGGTCCCTCTTTTTCCAAATTGAGAAAAAATGCAAAGACACTTCTATCCTATACCATAAGATTGGAAATAGTCTTCTGTGTTCCTGTCGTTGTTGTTTCAATAACAAGTCTTTTTGTTTTCAAATCAGAGAAATGAGTTGATCTATCATTCATTGCGTTGGAATAAAGTAAGAAATGGCCCGGCTAGGTACTGACCAGGCCGGGGAATAAAAGGAGCTTTCGGCTAAAAAAGGGGGGAGATTCCGTTTTTCTTTCTATGGAAGATATACCCATTATCGAAATTAAATTCGAGTTGGATTGCTAATCCAATTTGTATCTATCTTATCTATCTATAGAATAAAGTGAAAGAAGAAATAAAGACTTTTTGGCTTCAAGCGTAACATAGTAATTTTTTCAATTTGGAGAGATGGCTGAGTGGACTAAAGCGGCGGATTGCTAATCCGTTGTACGATTTATTTGTACCGAGGGTTCGAATCCCTCTCTTTCCGTTTCCTCCGATGACTTGCTTTTTTTTGCATTCAAAAAAAGATCGAGACCCTTTCATTTTATCTTATTTTCTCATAGTTAAATGTCTGCAATAAAAAAAAAAGAAAATGCATAAACCAACAAGCAAGAAAAAGATTTTTTCCTCTTCCTCTTTTTTATTCCTCACGTCCAGGATTACGTCCTGGATCATTAGATAGGAATCCGAAGATAAAAAGAGAAACAAAGAATATCACTACTGTGTAAACGAAGAGTTTGAGAGTAAGCATTACACAATCTCCAAGATCATTTTTGTAAAAAAGGGGAATAGACTATCCTTTTTTATACCACATATCCTCTTTTTACACCAAGAAACGAAGTAGTTTCTCAAAAAGAAAGTAATTTTAAGAAATTATTTTGTAATAAGATTCTTTCGTTACGGAAAGGCTTTTTTATGACCCAATTCTATATTGTGGGGGACCCTAAATTTAATAGGGCCCTTGAAGTAGAAGGTCAAGTTGGGGAGGTGATCCAGATTTCTCGCAATTATCCAAGAATAAAAATGTTTGGATCGAGGATTCAGAATGTAAGACTTAGCTGATCTTTTTAATTGTTATAATATTTTTTTATCGAAAAAATCATACATGTTGGTAGAACAGTAGGAAAAAAATCTCATCGAAAACTTACAGCAGCTTGCCAAACAAGGGCTAAGAGAAGAAAGAGCACAGGTATTACTGGCATAACATCTACAATTGGATTAAAAATAGCATAAGCCTCGGGCAATTTGGCGAAGAAAAAACTACTCGAATGAAGGGCAGAATTAAGACAGATACAGATCAAACTAAAGATATTAAGCATAACAAACATTTCCTTCTTGGAGATAATTGTATTTTGATTGAGTTATTGATATTAAGGAAAAAAACGAAGAAAGTAAGGTAGATCAAAATTCTTTTTTTTTTTTACTTGCTCAATCACAAATCCTTCACTTCTCAACCGAGAACAGAAGGAGTCATACTTTCATACAATATCTTAATTTAATTCTATGTAATGATCAATAAATTAAGTTAAATTCTACAACTATATGCATGAAATCCTAGCAACAATCTACTCTATTCCATAGAGATTTGGGTGGGAATTGACGAATAAACAATACGGATATTAGTGTTTATTAGTGTCAAATATAAATATAAATGGGGCGTGGCCAAGCGGTAAGGCAACGGGTTTTGGTCCCGCGACTCGGAGGTTCGAATCCTTCCGTCCCAGAGCAGTTCAAAGTGTAATGTTGAATAAAATCGAATCCTTTTTTCTTAGCTTAGTTCTACTGATTCTTTTCTGAATCATATCTTTCCCTTTTTTCTCGCAAAACAACCCAGGGCAAATGACATGCCGATAGAGCAAAATCTATTTCCTATCCTACCTGACTAGGAAATAGCTCAATAGTTGAATTCAAAAATTAGATGGGCTCTTCCGGGTCTGCCTATTCCGTCGATATTCCTAGTTGCTTAGAAATACTTTATGGTCTTTGAATAAAAAAAATAACGCATTCAAAGTGAAAATGCGAAAAATACTCTACCTTACTTCCCCTATATCTAAAGTAAATAGGGGAGT
>JAJJMB010015292.1:0-16693 GCA_023531105.1 Papaver atlanticum | reverse complement strand
TACTTGTAGTTGTGAAATTCCGTGTACCAAGTACACATACCGGTACGTATACTTGCGTAAGGTATAGGTCCGGGAATTTCTGCTGGGTTTTGGAAGTATACTTAGGTATGCGTACCCGTTCGCATACTGGCGAACCCAAACTCAGACCGGATACTTAAGTATGCGTACCCATTTTCATACTTGAGTGGTTAAAGTTCTAGAATTGGTTTGTTCATGAACTAATACATTTATATATTAAGGAATGCATTCTTTGCAAACCGTGGCTATAATGTTCATGAATTGATTCGAGTGAATCAAACTAATTTTGCTTCGATTGTGTTCTTATATACTTCTATGAGAACATAGCAATTGAACAACTCTTTAACTAGTTTCATTTGAGTAATTTGAACTAGTTGTGGTTAAGATGAATATGGTTGATATGAGAGTGTTCATATAGCTAACCTCGGTTAACTACGATTGAGCCAACATGGTGTACACGTTTAGGTGCGGTTACATAAACCTAAATGAGGGTACATTTCATTTGTGTATAACAAGCTAAGTTCGATCTAACGGTTGAAAGATATTAGCTTGTATCTAATCAGGTTTTCATCTAATGGTGAATATTTAATGCTTTGTTACAAAGGTAACTTAGATTGCAAACCCTAATTTGAAAACTATATAAAGGAGAACTCTAGCAACTGGGAAACCTAATCCCCATACCTCCTATGTGATACTAGTTGTATAAGCTAGAGTCGATTCTCCTTTAACCTTAGGTTTTTCACGAAACCCTGTAGGTTAACGACTTAAAGACTTCATTGGGATTGTGAAGCTAGACCCAACTATTTTCTCTGTAGTTGCGTGATCTGATCTTGATGTTTCTATCGTATTTGAGTACTATATTCTTTAAGATTGCCTCGAGATTTATTCTCCAATAGGCAAGATAAAAAGTAGTCACAAACATCTTCGTCTCATCGTTTGTGATTCCACAATATCTTATTTCATTACCATACGATTAAGATTATTGTGAGGTGATTGATAATACTAGGATGTTATTTGGGAATATAAGTTCGGTTTATCAATTGGTTCCTGTTCACCTTGATTTATCAAAAGACGGAACAAAACTTGTAGGTATTTATGTGGGAGACAGATTTATCTATTCCAATAGAATTTTCTGTGTGAGATAGGTTTGTTTATCAAGTCTTCGACTTTGGGTCGTAGCAACTCTTGGTTGTGGGTGAGATCAGCTAAGGGAATCAAGTGCGTAGTATCCTGCTGGGATCAGAGACGTAAGGAGCGCAACTGTACCTTGAATTAGTATGAGATTGATTAGGGTTCAACTACAGTCCAGTCTGAAGTTCATTGGTAGTAGGCTAGTGTCTGTAGCGGGTTAATACAGTGTGGTTTTCAAATCTGGACTAAGTCCCGAGGTTTTTCTTCATTTGCGGTTTCCTCGTTAACAAAAATTCTTGTGTCTGTGTTATTTCTTTTCCGCATTATATTTTGTTATATAATTAAAATATCACAGGTTGTGCGTTGAATCGATCAATTGGGAAATCCAACCTTTGGTTGTTGATTGAAATTGATTGATCCTTGAACATTGGGATTTGGTACTGTTAAAGTTATTTCTCTTATATTCAATCGGGCTCGCAAATTCCTATTTGCTGATTGCAGATTGAATTGAGAGATAAAGATATAAAGCTCTTTGATATACTTTTCTCTAGATTGAGTCTAACTGTTTAGTTGATTCTCTTGAGAGTATATTGGAGTTTGTCTATTCAGATTGCCAAACGAAATATTGGGTGTGGTTGTTGTACCATCGCTTTTTCAATTGGTATCAGAGAAGGCAAACATATTAAAGACCTTATAAGTCTGAGTTTGTAGCGATCTGAATATGGACAGAAGTGATATCTCTATAAACGTACCACCAGTCTTCGATGGCTCAAATTACTTATGGTGGAAAATTGCTATGCGTTCCTTTCTTCAAGCGCATAATTTTCAATCATGGGTTTATGTGGTTAATGGAAATAATCCTACGGTTGTTACAGAAGGCGATGTAACAGTTCCAAAGGATATTGGTAGATATGATGCTACCGAGATTCTTGCTACAAAGCAAAATTATGATGGGCTAAATGCTATCATTCATGCCATTACCCCAGAGCTCCAGCATCATGTGACTACTTTCACAAAGTCTAAATATGCTTGGGATATCTTACAAACTGTATTTGAAGGGAATACCTGTGAAAAAGAAGCTAGGTTGCAAAACCTAAATTCTGATTGGGAAAACCTTCGTATGGCAGATGAAGATTCATTTGATGAGTTTAATCACAAAGTGTCTGAAATTGTTAATGCATCTTTTGTGTTGGGTAAGACTATTCCTGAAAAGGACATTGTGATTTCTCAGATTGCTGCCATCTAGATACGATTCTAAGAAGCATGCCATCGTTGAAGGTAATAACCTTGAAACTCTTTCCAGAAATACTCTGGTTTGGAAGTTAAAGATCTTTGATCATGAGCTTACATCCAAATCCGGAAAGGATGTTGCCTTCAAAGCACAAAAGAACACTAAATTACTTGATAAAAGTAAAAGTGTTTGCATCTCTGAAGATGATCTTACTGAGGCTGATTCATCAGATGAAGATCTTGACAAGTCAGTCTCCTTGATCGTAAGAAAGTTTAGAGATCTTCTTTTGAAGAGAAGTAAACGGTTCTCCAGAGATAAACCTAGGTCATCATTTAAACCTCGTAATCGTGTTTCTCCTAAAAATAGGGATATTGATAAGACTGATGACGAGGATATGCCACAGTGCTTTAAGTGTAAAGGTTTTGGTCATTTTGCAAATGAGTGTCCAAATCGTAAAAAAATACACTGGGAACAAAGGTCTTGCTGCAACTCTTGATGAAATGTCTGAAAACTATGATTCTAATGAGGACGAAAAGTCAAGTGTTGCACTTCTTTGTAAAGATATTGATTTTGATAATTGTAGAAATACATACATCAATCTTGATATTCTTTTAGAAGAAACCTCAACCGGTCTGGAAGAAATAATGGATCTATCTGTTTCTTCTGGAAACTCCTTTTCTGATTTTTCAGGTTCCACTATGTGTCTAGCTGCATACACATCCCGGGCGTCTGAATCATCTTCTATGTTGACATGCTCTTATTGTTCTCTCAAAGGTCATTGTTTTGGGGTAAAAACTGATTCTGCTGGTTTTGGTAAATTTGGGTGTGCCGCCGAGAAACGAATCTAAACCCTAAATAAATACACTGCATGGGAGTACTTTAGATTTGAGAGATCAATCTGTACAATCCTGGCCTAAACCAAAAAATGGCCGTTCCAGTCTTGCTTCGGTCACAAAGTGAAGGAGAAGGGTTGATCTTAGGGAGGGAAGCAAAGAAGGTGTTGAGATCAGAATGGTCAACTCTAAAGGTGTGGCTATTTTATGACTTGTATCAGCATATGGAACTGGCTTGCAGAATGTAAGCTATTAGTTCTTGGTGTTTTTCTGAATACTTGTATTGATTACTTGTGTTTTGTCGAAACAGGTTAAAACCTATTTATACAAGTCATGATTGAGCGCACCCTGATCTCGTAGGAAGTGGAGGAAGTTAAGTAGTGGAAAAGCGGGGTTGTGCAAAAGGTGGTGATTATCACGTTTCCATTATGGAGGAAGACTGGTCAGCCCTTACACCCACTACTCTTTCTTACTGCTATTAATTGTCCCCCTTTTTCCTGACACTTTCTTTTAATGGGCGCGTTGCACGCCGCACGCCGTAAACCGCCATACCAATACCCCAGTGAGCATCCCCCAGTTTGTGACATGTTTGATGTCTCGAGTATTTTGTGGGAAAATATACACAGCGGGTTGTCAAGTGGGTCAAGTTATGAGACTTGCCGCTTAAAACAGCATATAGTGTTTTTAGGTCAAAAAGTTGTTTATGGAATCAATATTTATAAAACATTGTTAATGATCGATACATATAAAGAATCGCTGTTTTAGAGCTCGTCTAAGTTAGTCGCGGAGCTTAATGTCTTAAAAGGAGCATGACCACCCTTTTTCAAAGAGTTGGTAGGAGCTACGCGCGCATCCTGTGACTTGGCTGGTCACTCCTCATGGAAGAAGGGTGGCCGGTGATCATGGCGTCACCCTGTTGGCCACCTGAAATTAAATCTAAGCCATCTGACTAGGCTAGCGAAGTTGGACGGATGAGATGATTTGTGGCAGTTGTTCTTTGCCGTTGATTGAATTTTAGGGTTAAAAGCCATGTGGCCAACCTACCTTTGGCCAAACGATTTGGGGTGTTTGCCGCTGATTTGGACAAGTCGATTGAGTACACATAAAGACGGGTTGCCAGCGAGCATGCCAGCATCTCATTGGACACCTGAAATTAGATCTAGGTCGTCCGACTAGGCTGGCGAAGATGGACGGCCGTGATCGATTTGCGGCAGTTGTGTAATGTCGTTGAATCAATTTAGGGTTTAAAAAACGCGCGATCACCCTACTTTGGAAAAGCGGTTTGACGCGCTCCTGGATTGCTATGTGTAGTTCGACCGACCAGGGATGGAGGCGAGTCACAAGTGATCATAACTATACCTCTTTGATCGTTCGAAAGAAGATCTAAACCGTCCAATTAGGCCGACTAAGTTGGGCGGATGCGATGGTTTTGAGACTGTCATGGTCGATCTTAGCTCGTTGAGCTTTTCTTTTGTAGCGCAACCAGCCTAGTTCACGCCAACGATCAAGGACGTTGCTGGTAGGATAAGAGAATTCTGATTGGCTGGGATGATGGTGGGTCCGACGGTGGACACCATGGAGTTTGCCTAGTTCCGCTAGGAAGAGGCCAAGCTTGTTGAATTGGCCGACCGAATTGTGTGGCCGTGATTGTTTTAAGACTGACATGGACAGTCTAGGCTCATTTTTCTTAAGGAATTAAGCGCGTCGATGCACTTTTAACAGCGTGTTAACACAAAATCTCTTTATCAGAGAGTGGTGTAACCTGTGTGTTCCTGAGTATCTTCACGCATATCTCAATACTGACACTTCGGGAGATTCGTGCTTCTCCGCTGTAAGTGAACATTAATCGTCATGTCATGCCAATATCGAGAATTCAGCTGGGGAACATAGCATAGGAAACTACTCAGTGAGCCATACATTAATGAATAATACTGGCGAGAAGATAAAATTTATAGAATATTTGGGGTTATTGCTATACGCGCCATTCTGGGTAAATTTTATATATAAATTGAATTGCTCAATACATATGTAAGTAAGGAGGCATGGGCACTCATCACTCTTAAATGGCTCATCTTCTTTGCAGAACGATGGCGCATCAAATGCAGGTTTTTACAATTTTAGCCCTGAACTAAAAGCCACCATCAACATTAAGTCCCCTGCTTAGTACGTAACAGTGACATTGTTGCGAGGTAAGCACTGGATGATTGAAAGTCAAGAGATAAAATGATCAAGTTAAGGTGAATGAACATTACCAGGGAAGTGACAGTTGTCTGACAGCCAGATCACAATTGTATCTTTCAGGTATGCCGATTTCAATCTGGTCACGCCAGCGAGTATGCTCCGTCAGGAAACTTTGATGGTTTGAAAGCATTCTCCTTTGACTATCTGACGGCCTTCTCTCGGATTTAATTAGGTTTTCAATAAGAAACACGATTTGGTCGGCGTTTAATCCCCGTCCATCGGATAAATTTTGTTGTAGTCGTTCAGCATATGCTTCCTCTTATGGTTTCTGCAGCGTATATACATATACAGGTGAAACTAAAACATTCTTCTCGTTTTGGAATAGAGACTCTCCTGCTGAATCTATATCTTTTCATCATGTCAGATAGAAGTAGATCCTCTTCGACTCAACCAGACTCTTCTACCAAACACAGGCGGCTTGTATCCAGAGTATGACTTTGATTATCTTCTGATTTTGAAGTGGTAATTCTTCCTTTTCTTTTTGACGTCTAATCATTGTTTGTTTTTTTACAGTGGACGAATCCCTGGGTCTCGTGACGACTCCCCTGTTCGGATTATTCGAGTCAAGAAGATCATACAGGTATGCTTTTCACTGGTGAATAGGTGTTTGTTTTCCATGTCTGTTAGGTAAAGATTCTCTCTTTCTTCTTTTTTGTAGAGGTACTATGCTGGAGCATGTGTAACAGTGGTTGACGACGATGATTTGACCACTCCTCTTCCTTCAAGCTCAAATACACCTACTGTTGCAGACCTGGAAGACGTTGATTTGGGTATTTTCTCCTACGAGTACCCCAATGCAAGATTGCCATTTGATATTCATATGATATGTTATCTTATAGTTACCGGGTTGTTGGTGGATTCTTAGTGCGGAAGGAGTTCGTGCCTTTATACACAAAAATATGGAGAAGATACGGTCACATTGCAACCAGAAACGTGGTGCGGTATTGTTCGTCTTCTTTGGTTACCATGGTGAACTGTCTCCTACCCATGGTCGCTGAGATGGAAGGTACATCCATATGTGATGTTACTGAATCAACTGTTGAAAAGTGGGAAAACATGATATCTACCTGTGAGTCCATGGAGTTCAACGTGAGTTGGTTGCGGCAGCGCCTTGATTTTATCAAAGTTGATCGAGCTGGTATCATCGCTAACGTCGTTCCTACTGCGAAAGCTATCTTGGAGGAGGAAAAGGCCTTGGCTGCGGAGTCTGAGAAGGTGGAACAGGCAATCCAAAACTTGAAGAGTATGACTGAAAGGTATCAGGATAGGCTGAAAATGATGCTTTCAAGGGACTACAACTTGTTGGATAGCCTTTTCTGAGCCATACTTATATTTTATTGTTTTGAATAAATAGGCATAATAACTTTTGATCGTCTTTTTTTTTTTGGGGGTTTTGAACATTGCTTTGAAAAATGAATTGCAGTGGGTTTTGGTGAGTGAATGGAGTTTACATTAATATGCTTTAACTAATGAGGAACTTGATAACTCAGATATGAGAAAAATAAAAAAATGCCTGATTGGCCGTGTCGTGAGACGGCGAGGGATGGAATGATGGTCAGGCATAGTATGCCTTGAGCCATTTTCCGTTGATGACTGCTTCTAATTTGCCTCCATCCTACTTGACAATCTTATAGTAGCCATTGTTATAAGCCTTGCTGATCACGTAAGGACCTTCCCATTTTGGAGAAAACTTTGGTGCGGACATGTCTTGCTGAATGTGCTTGGCAGTCGTTAACACCAGATCTCCTATTTTAAAAACTCGAGGTTTTACAGCTTTATCGTATGCTCTGGAGATCCTGATTCTGTACGCCTGAGCATGTTCTTCCGTTTTAATTCTCATGGAGTCCAGAGTATCAAACTCCGCAATTCCGTAACTCGATGTTTCGGCCTCATTCCATTGGACTCCACTTGCTACTGCAATACTAGCTGACGGGATTTTAATCTCTGCTGGGAGAATTGCTTCTACGCCATAGACAAGTGAATAAGGGAAAACGCCAGTAGAGCTCCTCGGTGCCGCGCGATATGCCCACAGTGCCATAGGCAGTTGTTCGTCCCACGTCCTGGGATTTTCATGCACTGTTCGATTGAAAATTTGAATCAGGGTTTTGTTGGTGCTTTCGGATTGCCCATTCCCTTGAGGGTAATAAGGAGTAGAGAAGACTTGCTTAATTCCATATTCCTCGAGCAATTCTCGTACTTGCTTGTTAGCAAAGGGAGTACCATTATCAGTAATGATGTGCTTAGGAACGCCAAACCGACAAATGATGTATTCCTTAATAAATGTTGCAATTGTCACTCCAGTGGTTCCCCGAAGAGGAATGGCTTCGACCCATTTGGTAAATTATTCCGTCGCGGTTATGATATACCCATGCTGTTTTGTTGATGGTGGATTGATTTTCCCAATAATATCAAGTCCCCAGCTATAGAAAGGCCATGGACTACTTACTGAATTAAGCGGGGTACATGGCACTTGGATGAGATTCCCATGAGTCTGACATTCATGGCATTTCTGAACGAACGCCACTGCATCATCCTTCATAGTTGGCTAGTAATACTTTTCGTGCACTTGGAGGAACAACTTCTTCTTCCCTTGATGTTCACCTTCATGTGTTTCTTTCAACATAGTCGGGATTTCAGACTTTGCCAAACATCGTAGCAGATTGCCTCTAAAGCTTTTGTGGTAAAGGATTCCCTCATGAAATACGAATCTTTTGGCCTTTTGCTTCATCTTGGCTGCATCCTTCTTGTTGGCAGGCAGCACACCGTCGCGAAGATAGTTGACGTATGATTCTCGCCAGTCCCTAGCATAGCTAAAGTTAAAGACCTCCAATTGATGCGGTGGCGCTTGACAACTGGAGCAAGACCCTTGAAGCGATCGGGATTGGGTCTCCATATCCGTCCAGTAGTAGCCAAGGCGTTGAAGACGTCGGTAAAGAGTCACCACTAACGTTTGTCCACAGATCTCTCCATGAATACGATTAAGTTGTAGTTGTGTTTCTTCGTCTCCGAGACATCTTGACAGGGATCCATCTGGGTTTCGATGGTATAACATTCCGTGAAGCATGAAGAAGTTTTGTAGGATTTTGAGACTAACCTTTCCTTGGGAAAGCGAACTGTTAAGCTCTTGAATAATCGGAGTTCTCCAATCGTTGGCTTCAGTATCTTTGGACTGTAAAAGCCACGTTGACGCCACGGTCCGCCTCCTCACTGTCATAGCCTCTTCCAAACCTTCGAATTGCAGCTTTGAAGATAATGTAGCTAGGCAATCGGCGTGTTTGTTGTTATTGCGGCCGATATGGGTTATGGTTACATCAGCAAAGTAGTTCAATAGCTTTTGCGCCTCAGATCTATAGGGGGCCAATGTTACCTCTTTGAGCGAGTATACTCCATTCATCTGGTTTACTAGTAGTTTAGAGTCGCCTCTTACTTCTAGGTGTGTGTCTCCTGCTTGTTTGGCCAGCGACAATCCTATGAGGAAAGCTTCGTATTCTGCTGAATTGTTGGTGCACTGAAAGTCCATCTTGAAAGAATGCGAAAATACTTCACCAGTTGGAGACACTAGAACTACACCCGCTCCTACGGTATTACTGCTAGGGGTAGCAGATCCGTCGAAATACAGTAGCCATGCTTCCTCTTTGACAAAAGAGATTTATGGAAACTCCCCAGGAAGATCTTCATGCAGTGCGGTAGTACCTTCTCCCGGGAATGCTGCTAGTAAATCTGCTACTGCTTTCCCTTTAATTTCCCGCGGAGGAGTGCATGATATATCGAGCTATGACATTTGGAGTAGCCATTTGGACGGCCTGCCTATCAAGGCCGGTTTTGAGAGAAACAATTTGACAGGATCAGCTTTAGCTATTAGCACCACTTTGTTCGACAGCAAATAATGTCTAAATTTTTGAATAACGTGAATTAAGGCTAGACACGCTTTTTGTGCCTTAGGATACCTGAGTTCAGCGTCTCTCAAAGTACGACTGAAGTAGTATATAGGGTGTTCAATCCCTTCATCATCTTCTTGAGCAAGGAGAGCTCTAACAGAATCATCGCTGGAAGCAGTGTAGAGGTATAGCGGTCTTCCTTGTATGGGAGATTTCATAACAGCCGGTGATGACAATATTTGTTGAATCTTCCAAAAGGCTTCTTGCTGCTGCGTGGTCCAAACAAAGCTTGCCCCCTTTTTCAGCAAAGGGGTGAATGAAGCGATAAGCTGGGATAATCTTGGTATAAAACGCCGAATGTAGTTTACCTTGCCCATGAAGCTATGGAGTTCTTTCACGGTTTGCGGAGGAGGCATCGTGAGGATGGCTTGAGTCTTGTCCGGATCTACTTAGATTCCTTCAGCAGTGACTTGGAATCCCATAAATTTGCCAGAAGAGACCCCAAAAGCACATTTCAATGGGTTCATTTTCAGTTTGTACTCACGACATCTTTCAAACACTTTCCTTAGAACGTCCGTATGGGTTGCTCGTGTTTTTGATTTGACCACTATGTCATCCACGTAATCTTCAACTTGCTTGTGCATCATGTTATAGAAAATTGCTGTCATGGCACTTTGATAGGTAACACCAGCATTTTTAAACCGAAAGGCATCACAGTATAATAAAAGTTTCCGAGAGGAGTTCGAAAAGATGTCTTACTTGCGTCGTGTTCATACATCTTTATCTGATTGTAGCCGATGTATCCATCCATAAAGGAGAACATGTCGTGTCCGCTGGTAGCGTCAACTAGCATGTCAATATTGGGAAGGGGAAAATCATCCTTGGGGCAGCATTTGTTCAGATCTCTGAAATCGACGCAGCACCTAATTTGACCGTTTTTCTTTTTTACGGGAACCACATTAGCCAACCAGGTAGGATGGTGGATGGGTCTGATAAAGCCGGCCGCTAGTAACTTCTGAATCTTGGTCTTAATTTGTTCCTCCACATCATGCCTAAACTGTCTTAGAGATTGTTTGACCGGCTTGGATCCAGGTATTATATGCAGATGATGAGTGACCATTTTTTCATCCAGGCCAGGCATTTCCTCGTATGTCCATGCGAATACATCTTGGTACTCCTTAAGAAGATTCACAAGTTTCGTGCGTTCATCTGCACATAGAGCGAAACTAATGGAGACATGCCTTGGAGATTCTTCATTTCCGATGTTGGAGATTTCGAGTTCATCTGTTATGGAGTCGGTGCCATCTTGTAACTGTCATGGAGCATCTAGTACTTCTTCTTGTAGCTTGTCGTTATTGTTGCATTCTATCGGGCGGAGAGACTGGGTGACAGTCTCCCCTGTTAATTGCTAACAGTGGCGCCGGTATATAGTTTTCCCTTTGTGGTCACGACTTTCCACAAAAGTTCGCTCCCTCTTGGTATGAAGATGAACTAAGCTTTTGTTCGATGAAGAGGGATTGGCGTGTCCTGTCTGTAGAGGCGCACCGCGAGATCAGGTCTCTCTGTTCAGTGGTGCGAGCCGGTCTTCCTCCTCGATTGATGTCCATGTGAGGAGTGAAGTGCAGTAAATTTTTCTTAATGAATCTCGTGAATTTTCCTTTGGCTCAAACAGCTCCACTCCACAGATTGGTGCATAAAGAGACAATGACGCTGGAATGCGAACAACTTCTTCATTCAGCATAGTTTTCAGGCATTGGTGATACGTTGAGGGGATGATCTTATTATCATGAAGCCATGGTATTCCCAGTATCATGTGGTAGTCTGTCTCCTTCTCTATTACTTAGAATTATACCTTCGACTGGACAGGTCCTACTGATAGATTCAAATTAATGTACCCGTATGTGCTGGTTTGGTTTCCTTCGAAATTATTCATCATGGTAGGCTGTCGCACGACTTTGTTTGGTCGAACCTTGGCTGTCTTGAGAGTTTTAAGAGTAATAACATTCGAGGACGCTCCCGTATCGATGAGATCCCTTTTGAATTCTGAATCTTTGATGCGCGCAGTAACATGCAGGGCTCTGTTATGGCCCTCTTCTGCCATCATGTCGTCTTTAGTAAACGTAACAGTGTTCATGGACGTCTTTGGTGTTTTTAATATTTCTGGATGCAAAGGAGCCAAACGCGTATCCAGAGTTATCTGATTAATTGCAGCAAATGTCTCCGCTCGCTGATCCTTTGAGAGGTGTAGAAGTTCACATAAACTTTATACTAGATAAGCTGCTTCCTGGTCCACCGTCCTCTAGTTGGTAGTGAAACTGTTGACTTGAGGACGATCATGTTTTGAGGGGTTAGTCCTCAGCGCTGAAATTTCTGGAGCAGAGGAACCGCCCAAATATGATGTCAACCTGAAGAGGAAATTGAGTATATTGTTTATCGTCTTTTTCATCAGAGCCATATTCCTTGTGTGGATCTCATGCACTCGTGCCAACTCGACCAAGGTTGGAATTTCTCCATTGGCAGTGCGATCAGATATAGTGTTGAGAGGAAAAACATCACCATTTGCAAGATTCTAACCGGCGTTTTGAGTTGTTGAATTAGTCCTAAGACCAACCATCTTTGTGAAAATTGGGATTGCAACCGAGAGATTAATCTCCCACTGTGGTCGCCAGTTGTTTTGGGGTAAAAACTGATTCTACTGGTTTTGGTAAATTTGGGTGTGCCACCGAGAAACGAATCTAAAACCTAAATAAATGCACTGCATGGGAGTACTTTAGATTCGAGAGATCAATCTGTTTAATCCTGGCCTAAACCAAGAAATGGTCATTCCAGTTTTGTTTCGGTCACAAAGTGAAGGAGAAGGGTTGATCTTAGGGAGGGAAGCGAATAAGGTGTTGAGATCATAATGGTCAACTCTGAAGGTGTGGTTATTTTATGACTTGTATCAGAATATGGAACTGGCATGCAGAATGTAAGCTATCAGTTCTTGGTGTTTTTCTGAATACCTGTGTTGATAACTTGTGTTTTGTCGAAACAGGTTAAAACCTATTTATACAAGTCATGATTGAGCGCACCCTGATCTCGTAGGAAGTGGAGGCAGTTAAGTAGTGGAGAAGTGGGGTTATGCAAAAGGTGGTGATCATCACGTTTCCATTATGGAGGAAGACTGATCAGCCCTTACACCCACTACTCTTTCTTATTGCTATTAACTATCCCCCTTTCTCCTGACACTTTCTTGTAATGGGCGCGTTGCACACCGCACGCCGTAAACCGCCAGACCAATACCCCAGTGAGCATCCCCTAGTTTGTGACATGTTTGATGTCTCGAGTATTTTGTGGGAAATATACACAGCGGGTCTTCAAGTGGGTCAAGTTATGAGACTTTCCGCTTAAAACAACATATAGTGTTTTTAGGTCAAAAAGTTGTTTGTGGAATCAATATTTATAAAACATTGTTCATGATCGATATATATAAAGCATCGCTTTTTTAGAGCTCGTCTAAGTTAGTCGCGGAGCTTAATATCTCAAAAGGAGCATGACCACCATTTTTTAAGGAGTTGGTAGGAGCTACGCGCGCATCCCGTGACTTGGCCGATCACTCCTCATGGAAGAGGGGTGGCCGGTGATCATGGCGTCACCCTGTTGGCCACCTGAAATTAAATCTAAATCATCTGACTAGGCTAGCGAAGTTGGAAGGATGAGATAATTTGCGTCAATTGTTCATTGCCTTTAATTGAATTTTAGGGTTTAAAACCGTGTGTCCAACCTACCTTTCGCCAAACGATTTGGGGTGTTTGCCGCTGATTTGGACAAGTCGATTAAGTACACATAAAGACGGGTTGCTGACGAGCATGACAACATCTCATTGGACACCTGAAATTATATCTAGGTCATCTAACTAGGCTGGCGAAGATGGACGGCCGTGATCGATTTGCGGCAGTTGTGTAATGCCGCTGACTCAATTTAGGGTTTAAAAAACGCGCGATCACCCTACTTTGGGCAAGCGGTTTGACGCGCTCTTGGATTGCCATGTGTAGTTCGACCGATCAGGGATAGAGGCGAGTCGCCGGTGATCATAACTATACCTCTTTGATCGTTCGAAAGAAGATCTAAACCGTCCAACTAGGCCGGCTAAATTGGGCGGATGCGATGGTTTTGAGACCGTCATGGTCGGTCTTAGCTCGTTGAGTTTTTCTTTTGCAGCGCAACCATCCTAGTTCACGCCAATGATCAAGGACGTTGCTGGTAGGCTAAGAGAATTCTGATTGGCTGGGATGATGGTGGGTCCGTCGGTGGACACCATGGAGTTTGCCTAGTTCCGCTAGGAAGAGGCTAAGCTTGTTGAATTGGCTGGCCGAATTGTTTGGCTGTGATTGTTTTAAGACTGACATGGACAGTCTAGGCTCATTTTTCTTAAGGAATTAAGCGCGTCGACGCACTTTTAACAGCGTGTTGACACAAAATCTCTTTATTAGAGAGTGGTGTAACCTGTGTGTTCCTGAGTATCTTCACGCATATCTCAATACTGACACTTCGGGAGATTCGTGCTACTCCGCTGTAAGTGAACATTAATCGTCATGTCATGCCAATATTGAGAATTCAGCTGGGGAACATAGGATAGGAAAATACTCAGTGAGCCATACATTAATGAATAATGCTGGCGAGAAGATAAAATTTACAGAATATTTGGGGTTATTGCTATACGCGCCATTCTGGTTAAATTTTATATACAATTGAATTGCTCAATACATATGTAAGTAAGGAGGCCTGGGCACTCATCACTCTTAAATGGCTCATCTTCTTTGCAGAACGACGGCACATCAAATGCAGGTTTTTACAATTTTAGCCCTGCACTAAAAACCACCATCAACAGTCATGAACTTTCAAAGTGTTTCAAGTTCAAACAAAAAATGAGATATGTCAACAAACTTCAACGAAGAGTGAATCGATTAGCAAACATGCTCAAACTTGTTCACAAATCTGAGTTATGTAAACGCATCTCTTCTTCAAAGAAGTTAGTTTCCAAAGAAAAGACTAGATCATTAGAGAGAAATTTATGGTCTAAGCACTCTGATAAACAGGGCTCTATGAATTCCTATCAAAAGGGTTATGGTGGACAAATCATTGTTCACCCCAGCACAACTTAATTGTGTTGGTTAGTGCATCTTGTCTCATGTTCCTGATCAAAAGAGACAAGATTATGCACACCTCAGGCTTTAGGAAAATAAAATTGTTTTAGATTGTTTTGATTTTCTGTTTTTCCTGTTTGCTCTGTTGAGTTTTGCAAGTCTGGAATTCGTGCTTCCTTTCATATCTAATTGATATTGGAAAGGATTTCCCTGTTTAATCAATAAAAGAGGGTTATTCTCGACAATTCTACCCTCTTAGGGTTGAGAGTTGTGCGTGCGTGAACTTGTGTGTTTAAAAGTTCCGTAACCCTACATTCCATTTTCCTTCACTTGAAACTCTTTTTATCATAAGACTGCTTGTTGAGACTATCTTGTGATTTCCTCTCACAATTCCGCTCGTATGGATACTCCAAGCATTATGTCTTCTGATGGAAAAGATGTTAACATGATTGTTAAGCCATCAATCATGAAGGAAAAAGATAAATCTCCGTTACCTCCAACTTTGAAAATAAAAAGAAGGAATGTGAGGAAGCCAAGAGCTGTTCTTTCAAATTCTCAGAAGTTTTCTGGTGTTCTTGAAGAGTTGAAGGAAATAAGGAAGGAGATTCAGGAAATAAATGCTATTGCTTTGAGAACTCTTGAAATTCAGAAGGCCCTGGTTCGACATCAATTCAAAAGGTTTGTTGGAATCGACTCCTTTCTTCATGAACCTTATGTTCCCATGGCTGTTGACGACAAGGAGTTCGGGGACGATAAAGAATTTTTCAGAGGTCTCAAAATCTAGGAAACTTCTTATGAGAATTTATTCTTGTGTTTTAAGAAGGATAATTAGGGTTTGGAATAGCCATTATTGGGAGTACACATAGATATAACCAACGTTTTTCATCTTGCAATGTTTTTAGATTTATTTGTTTAAATTCTAAAGTTGATTTGGAAGATGATTTTTGCAGTATTAATCTTTATGGTTTTATATATTGCAAATTGTTATGGGATATGTTGTTTACGTCCGTGAACCTTGATTGTCCCATATTTGTTCAAAAGTTAACTCTATTATATGTTGGTATGAAAGTATTGATAAAAGATAGAATGAACTTTTGACTACAAAAGTTAAGCCTTTTATGTCATTATTCAAATATTGATGGAACAAAGGATGAACTTTTGTTTACAAAGATTAAGTCTATTATATGTCATTGTGCAAATAGTGATGAAAAATAGAATGAGTCTTTGATTATTCCGCAGTATTGGTCTTTCCCTGATCCACATCTTTGTGTATGTATTGTGTTTCTCCGTAAGTTTTCTTATGTTGAGCATGGCCAATTGAATTGATCATTTTTCTTTTGGTTAATTCAATTGAATTTTTGGATACAAATTCATGTTTCATGTGATTTGTTAATGTCCAAAGAAATCCTTCTTTTCTTGTGAAAGTAAGGTCGCTCTTGTTGTTCTTTCGGGAATGACATTTTATGGGGGAGAGTTCTTAATTGAACTTGTGCTTAATTTCCAAATCTTTGTGGGGAGTGCGGCTGTGGAATATTGTAGGGGTTATCTTGTATCTTTATAAACTCCTTGATGAATGCATTTAGTTTCGGCTATCTGATGGCATCTAAACAAGTTGATATGTTGTTCTCTTTTGGTCTTGAAGTATCTCTATGGAAATTTCATGAGGATCCCACTAGTTTTCGTACCTTTGCCAATTTATATTGACAAAAAGGGGGAGAATTAATGTGTAGTTCACACTACAAATACATATGGTTTACGGATCATTATGTAAGAGGGAGTGGTTTTCATGTGAGATGAAGTATGACTAAGGGGGAGTGATACATATCACCATAGTATTGTTGTCAAAGTTGTGATACAATTGAACTTTGATGTTGTATAATGATACTATGACACTGTATAACAATGATTGAGAGCAATTGTTTTCTCATTGTTATTGCTACGGATCTTCAACAACAATGATGCGGAATTGAACACATTTGGAATCATTGGAATACTTGGAAGTGACGAAGATTTCGAGTAAAGTTTAAGAACCAAGGAGATCAAGCATTTGGATGAGAAGCTGCAAAGTTTATTTATTTTGTAATCCATATGTATTGAGAGTTTTGTCACTAAAATTGACAAAGGGGGAGATTATTAGAGCACTGCTCGGTCGAACTCGCAAGCGTTGTTATCTCAAGCTTGTTTGTCAATGTTAGTGATCAAAACTATAAGTCTTGATTTCTAGTCTACATATAG
>JAJJMB010015276.1:0-14969 GCA_023531105.1 Papaver atlanticum | reverse complement strand
GGCTTGTTGTTCACCGCTAAGGGTGGGGAGCCAACAAGCACACGGGAACCAAACACCACTCATACGCCAACACGTATTGTCCATCGGGCAACAACCGTCTCGGGAAGAACTATCAACTCATGTCACTGAGGACAAGGGAAGCACGAGCTCCCGAGACAAATCGTTCCGAATGGACACGCTGTGCGCGAATATGCTGTAGTAACCGGGGCCAACTCAATCCAAGTACAGAAATCCTACCTCTTTCACGTGGATCGCTGCTCTCCACTTCTGTCTATTCACGGCATCTTCCTCCGATGAATTCGGCTTCATAAGTCATTCGGAAATTATGTTCTCAAACTAACTTCTGGATTTTTTACTTCCAGAAATCGAGGAGTGAAGTGTTATTCAAATTATCCAAACAGGCTTACAACGCGTTTGGATACCAGAAGCATAAGTGCTTCTGCTTCTCCAAGAGCAAAAGTCAGAAGCAAAACTATTTTGCTTCAAAAAAAGTTGACTTTTCTACTTCTATAAGTCGTACGAAAATGATATTGCCAAACAGATTTCTGATTTTTTTGACTTCCAGAAATCAAAAAGCGACTTCTAAGCGTACATCCAAACACCCTCTTAGATTGCCAAGTTTTATGACACTCCAAAATGAACTCCAAACCCCACCCCATCTCTCTACCTCGCAGCAAGAGCAGCTCATAGACAAGGTCACGAGACCCTTCCAAAGCTGACATATAGGAATCCCACAGGACTTGCTCTCAGCTGAATTGGCCGCTCTTTCCAGGCTATTGCTTGATACTTTCAGTGTCTTGGGCGCCTGGTGCGAAGTCCCCACCACAAAGACTTTGAGAAGATACCAGAGAAAGGTTGTCTTAAGTCGTGTCTTCTGCATATATAATAAATATTCCAGATCTCAAAACTAACTCAAGGATTAGACGAACGAGCATGCTCTGTTGGCGCTGGTGAGATACGTTTCCTCCTCTTCTTCTTCTTCATTTTTGAAAAGCAAATTAGGGTTTTTTTTTTTTTTTCCGTTTCAAAATTCAATCTCTCTGATTTGTGAATTGTATTGGTAATACTAAGAAATCAAAGAAGACTGAGAAAGGAGTGAAGGAGGACGAGGTGGTGATCCCCCCCCCCGAATTATGAACAATAATGGGGGTACAACAACGATATCAGCATCTGAACAAGCTGAACTCTGTAAAAAAGATGGGAATTTTAAATTCAGTAAAGAACGTTTTGCTGCTGCTATTGAAGCTTATACTCAGGTATTTCTACTAGGGTTTTTTTCATTTCGTTTTTTTTCTCCCCTTCATTTGTTGAATATTGGGTTTTTGTTTGTTGAAAGGCGATTACTCTTTGCCCTGATGTTCCTGTGTATTGGACCAATCGTGCACTTTGTCATCGGAAACGAGAGTAAGTGGAATTGGTCTTTATTTCATTTTCGTTTTTGTTATGTTTTGAAGGTTGTTTCTGATTTTGTTGTTGTTAATTGGGGTTTTGTTTGATTAGAGAGTGGGAAAGAGCAGAAGAGGATTGTAGAAAAGCTCTTGAGCTAGACAGTAATTCAACAAAGGTCTGTTTGATCAATCTCTTCAATTTTCGCTTCTGTTTTATTAGGTATTTCGGTCTTACCTTTAGTTTTAATCTGTCTGTGGATGCAACCTGTGGGATTATTCGTTAGGCTTAATCATACAACCATTAGTTTGGGTATCGATGTGTATGGTTGCTGGCTACTAAAGGGTAGTAAAAAATGATACTATGAAATAATTCATCAATTGTTAGAACATTTTACTTTTTTTCCAAACCTAATATTATTGAGTGATTTAAGGAAATTATTCGGTTTCTATCATTGACAAATTAAGCATGGCATGTGACTCAGTGTTGTGTTGGGTTCAGAGATCAAATTCAATGGATCATTGGAGTTCGAAACCGAAGGAAGAAGAGCATTTGAGAAAAGCTAAAATTCAGCGCATCATTTTCATCTTTTGAAAAAAGCTGAACTTCTCTTTCAAATACTTGTTTCTTCCTTTGGTTTCAACCTTGAATGATTAGGATAAACTAAGTTGGGTCCTGGGGGATAATGTTTGAAAGGCTGTGAAGCGTTTGGACAGCTGAGGAAAAGATAGGTACTAGTTGGTTGCTTCAGAGTTTATGAAAGGAATGACAAATTTCAAGTATAGGCTTGCAAACAGTATGGTTTGAGTTTATCATGGAATTTTGGTTGCAATATTAATTTTCGGATTTACTTGAAATGCAATGTCATGATTCTCAAATTTGTCTTCCATGAAGCTCAAGAGTCATCCTGTCTGTAGTCTGTTTACAGTTAATGCAAGCGGTATAGCCAATTTTGCTGCTATACTGCCAGTTGAAATTGTACTTGCGATAGAATGTCTTCAACGGCAGTCACCAAAGTCAATGCTTTTCTGTTCATCTATATTCTAGAGCAGTTCTCTAGAGCCGAACTTGGTCTGAAGGCAGTCTGACATTTAACACCCTAAGTTCCTGTCCGTGTTGGTGGTATGTGAGATAAAGTGAATGCATATCAGCAGTTTTTCCTGTCCGTGTCCTCATGGTGTTAATTGCCGACATGTATTTAGTTTATCTCACATACCACCAACACAATGTACTTACCTATCGACCTCTGTGATGAATGATAACTTACCAATAGATGGTTTGTACAAGATTGAGTCATGTGTTTGAAAGACTCTTTTATTTCAAAGATAACAGGAAAAGATCATGAGAAATCTGTAGCTATTTCTAGGTGATACATCCTTGACTATATTGTTTTATATGTTTCTTTTTGGACTAGCTGGTGTGTGTACTTCTTTCGTGGAGAGCATGTCTAATGTCTGTTTTTCTAGTAATATGGTTCAATATTCGCAATTGTAATTACATTTTCGGCCTTTGATATATGACAGGCACATTATATTTTAGGTCTTGCATTGCTGCAAAGGGAAGAATATGCTAAAGGAGTCCAACAACTTGAGAAGGTTCTACAACTGATTCTATTTATTTGATATTTTACATATGATTGCTTCCTTTTTGCAATAATTGTTTTGCTGATGTCCATGTGCTTGGAGCTGACACACAAAGCTTAGCTAGTTGTTTTCATACTTATGGCTCTCTCAATAGCTCAACAGAAAATTGTTATTGCAATTCTTTTTTGTCTATCTACTTTTTTAATCAGATCCATCTTTCTGTTCTCATATATGATCTTTCTCTAATCTGGTTATTTTGTGGCTCTTATTCTTTTTTCCCCCTGTTATTCTGTACCTCTTCTCTAGTGATTCTAGGTGGGCATGCAGGCGTTAATGCATTAGGCACCTTGCTTTGTCTCGGCTCACACCATAAACAACGTAGCGCACATGACTTGTCTAAATCCACCCACACCCCAACCCTATAGTAGATATTCAAAAATGGTTTTTTGAATATTTACCTGGATTTATGGAACCATATTAAGAGCCTTGCGAACTTGGAGCTGTATCAACCATTCTAGAAGGGTTTCTGTCAATGAAATGGTCTGCAGCCCTTCCTGTATAAAAGGAGGGTTTCTTTCCATTAGATTGGAGGATGGAGAGGGAAAAAGACTAGCTGAACTCTTCAAGGATTAGAGTGCTTTGTCATACATGTTTATACCTTATGAAAACAATACGTGATCGGTAAAGAGAAGGAATTGGTTTCAGTCTCTTGCTTGTTTTACATATATATTAAATCTTTAATGGTCAGTATAGAAGGTTCTACTTATTTACATATTTTCTGAACTGAAGTGTTTAATCCTTGTTGTAGACATTGGATCTTGGAAGAGGTGCAGACCCTACAGGTTATATGGTGGAAGAGATCTGGCAAGAGCTTGCTAAGGCAAAATACCTAGAGTGGGAGCATGCATCCAGCCAACGATCGTGGAGGCAGCAAAACTTAAAGTATGTTTCTCTTTAATATTGCAAGAACACTAATTCAACGTGTACCAAATCTTTAAAGTTCATTTCGGACACATGATTTATTGGTGGGCTCAGTTTTTTCTTAACATTTGTCTTCATCTGCATCATGGTCCAGAGAAAAATGCGAGAACGCTCTAGAAGAACAATATCTTCTTGATGCTTCTCAAGGTGATGTTATCACAGAAGAAGCTCAGAACAAACACTCAGAAAATTTGCATCTTTTAGATCAAGTATTCAAGAAAGCTGCAGAGGATGACACTCCCTTTGAGGTGAGCCCTTCAACGGCTTCTTGTTTTTAGTTTTTATGGATTCTTTATCTTATTTTCTTTTATTAGTAACTAATACAAGTGTACAGGTTCCGGATTACCTATGCTGTCAAATTACGCTCGACATCTTTCGTGATCCTGTTATCACTCCAAGTGGGGTTACATACGAGAGGAAAGTACTGCTTGACCATCTCCAAAAGGTGATCTCCTGATTAAAATGCACATTTTTTCATTCTTAGAAGGCTGACTTCTTAATGTTGTCTTCCAAACTTGTCTGACAATCAGGTGGGTAAGTTTGATCCAATTACCAGGGAGTCACTTGACCAGCGCCAGCTGATTCCGAACCTAGCTATCAAGGAGGCTGTGCGAGTGTTTTTGAAGAAGCATGGTTGGGCTTACAAGTTGGATTAAAATGTCCTTCACAATCTTAAATTATCCTCATAATGTTCTTAGTTTTTTAACTTTTGGTATATATACAACCCAGTATATTGACCCTTTTCAAAGCTAAAGTGCCCTTGATTGGGCCGAGCAAAGCGAGGGAGGACCTTTATATGACCATTTTTTTGTACATAGTAAGTGATCAATTGACAAAAAAAAAAGGATTTGGTGTCCATGGTTGGTCTTTTTCACTTGACACAATTATCCCTTCCTCTTAGTTACTGTAACTTCTTATGTATCCTATTTTTAAGGGGTATAATTGGAAAGCAAACTTTAATATAACATATCTAAAAATCTGTGCTTTGAAATTTTATAAATTTTATCTCGTTGGAAAGGTAATAAAAAAAACTATGCAATGAGTACAAATAACAATATCAAATTTAGAGTTTTTACGAAAATTTCGGAGGTATTTATTATTTTAGACACAATTTCTTAAAATTAAATGTATATCCATTATGCAAACCACCACAAAAGATACATGATACTTTATGTAGACATATTTTGGTTTATGCATCAACTAATTTTCCGTTGCAACTAATAAAATGATATACTCCATTCGTTTCAAGAAAAGTGATACTTTCATTTTAGACACAATTCTCGAAAATTGAATGCATTTCCATTATGCAAACCACCACAAAGGATGCGTAACACATCATGCCACCATATTTTGGTTTATGGATCGACTAATTTTCCATTTCAGAAAAGTGATACTTTCACATTTCGTTTCGGGAAAAGTGATACTTTCGCTCTGTTTAGGGAAAAGTGATACTTTCACTCTGTTTCGGGAAAAATGATACTTTCGCTCCGTTTCAGAAAAAGTGATAGTTTTTCTGGAACGGAGCGAAAGTATCACTTTTTCGAAGACGGGTGAAAGTATCACTTTTTCCGAAACGGAGCGAAAGTATCACTTTTCTCTAAACAGATCGAAAGTAGTCGCAGACAAACCCCATCTTCAGATTCTTCTTCTGTCGGCCCTCCCACCGTGGCAACGGTCGTACTAGTCTCATCTATACATATTCTTGTTCATCATTGTCTTTCACTCTACTGAATATACCATGTACAGTTTGAAATCACTTGCTTTCCTCTTTTCTTTCTTTCTTTGCAATTTACACAGCAGACCCATACAACACCACCACTTCTTGCATCAATTCAACAACAAAAAAAAAAAAAAAAAAAAAAAAAAACAAGTGTCAAAATCAGAATAGAGGATCATCAAGAAATGGAAAGGCCTTGCAAGTTGGAAGCCTGTCTTCTCTCACTCTCATAGAGTCGTACTACTTTTGTTTCAAAATAATAGTCAGGTTTCATGTAGGAGTAGTCTTTAGTCCTTGATCAGGAAATGCACACTCTCACCTACTTATAAATAAAGATACCCCATTACCGTTTTTGTGATAGTAGGTAGATGATGTTGAAATTTTTACTGTTGTTTTTGTTTTGTTTAACCCCTTAAAGAAATTCTGAATAATTCGTCATTAACAGTGTAAAGATTAAATGAATCAAGTACTTCATTTACAAATTAAAATTACTAACAGTGTAAAGATTAATGAATTGAATCAAGTACTCAATTTACAAATTAAAATTACTAACAGTGTAAAGATTAAATGAATCAAGTACCCAGATTTACACAAGAAAAATGCTTGCTGAAAACTAAAGCAAAAAAAAAGAAAAGTAAATCTGCTTTTGATATAAAAATGCCAAAACCAAAAAGCAGCAAGGACCCATCAATTGATCATCAAAGTCTAAAGTAGGATATTATAGGCATGATAATTAACAGCAATAGCTTAAATTATAATCTTACAGATGAAAAGATCAAGAGTAACTGTGAATAACTACAGATATACGGCTAGTTAGCAATAGCGTACCCGATTCTCTGTCGGTTGGGATGTACATGTACGTTGATCTGACCGTCAGACCTTCATGTACTGGCAGGAAGAACCAGAGAGATAGAACAGGAAAAAAAGTGACCAACTAACCATTAATTGGATTTCCTTAGTCGCATTCGCCTGCCCCACCATAATCATCCTTCACACTGTTGTTTTACTCCCTTGTTAATAACCAAAGCTGTTAACCACTTCCTATCAGTGTCAAACATCATAACAACCTTTCTTTTCCTTGATCCACTCCATCTTTTTTCAGTACCTCTGCCGACGAAAAGGTTAAGAATTATTAACTCGTTTCTAAAAGCAATTCTTCCCACCATTACCCAATATCTGCTGAGGTTAGTAAGGTACCTAAGACAGCCAGCAAAGAAAGAAAAACTTCCTTCCAGTTTTAGACAGTGCTGTTAGTTACCGTGTGGTGGGGATATCTAAGGTAGGTCAGTTAAGAGAGAGTAGCTGCTCGCAAAATGGCAGCGCTATGCCAAGCTCAAGAAGATGATATGTTCTCAAGGAATCTACACAAGAGGTACCATGGACTTGTAATGATCAGGACAAGGGCCATTAGAGGGAAAGGAGCGTGGTACTGGTCACATTTGGAGCCAATCCTCTTTCGAAACCAAGACACTGGCACAGCGAAATCTCTTAAACTTAAGTGTAGCCTCTGCAGAGGTCTGTTCTCTGCTTCAAATCCTTCTAGAACTGCATCTGAGCATCTTAAACGTGGTACCTGCCCGGAGTTCCAGAATGGGGTTACTCCCAAGTTCAGAAAAAACAATCGTTTGTTGCCATCAGTTGCTATGATTCATGCCCCTTGCTCAGCAGTCAAGCCGATTATCCTTAACCCACACATCAGCAGGCCACAATTGACTCAAACACAAATAGATACAGCTTTGGATCTGCTTGCAGAATGGTTTTACATGTCCTGTGGTTATGTCTCTCTGTCAACCCTCAACCACCCTAAGTTTCAAGCTTTCCTTCATCAAGTTGGACTACCACAAGTAAACAAGGATTCTATCTTGGGGAGAAAACTTGACTACAAGTATGTTGAGGCTAAGTTTGAGTTTGAGGATAAACTTCATGATGCAATGTTCTTTCAGATGTCAACCAATGGCTGGAAAAATGAAGATCAGAAGACCTGCGCTCAGAGCGAAGCTTTTGTGAATGTTACCTTGAACCTTCCCAACAAAAGCAGTCTATTTCACAAGATGTTATTCCTCGGTACCACCAGCACACCTAACTCGACGGACATTAAAGAATTACTGAGCTCCATTATTAATGAAGTTTCGAACGGTGACATTTTCCGGTGTGCGGGAGTTGTTGCAGATGTCGGCAATGTCAATAATGATGCACTGCTGGAGTTAGAGTTACAGTATCACTGGATGGTGAATACCAAATGCCAAGCAAAAGCATTGCAAAACCTTCTTAATGATTTCTTCAAATGTCTTCCCATCTGTATACAAACAGCATCTCTTTGTCACAAACTGGTTCGTATTTTCAACCCCCAGAAAAAATCTAGTAACAATATTATCTGTCTCAATCCCCAACTAACCTTTACCCATGACCAAACCTCTGCCGCCATATCTTCCATCAAGAATGTCGCCCGCATGTCATGCACGCTGAATGAGGCAGCAGATCAAGTCCTACACAATCAAGTAATCTCTACTGATCCACTAGATGAGGAATTACATGTTGCAATCAGAGATCCAAAATTCTGGAGGGATTTAGAGTGTGTTGTTTGCCTAATAAAGCTGATGGGAACATTAATGGAGGAGATAGAAGAAGAAAAGCCATGTTTAGGACAATGCCTTCCACTATGGGAAGAACTGAAGGGTAGAATCAAAATTTGGTGTAACAGTTTCTCAGTTGAAGAAAAACAAGTGATGGAGTTGGTGAATATTCAACTTTCAAAAAACTACCACCAAGCTTGGGCAGCGAGCTATATTCTGGATCCTCTTTATTTGATTGAAGACAATTGCGGCAGGTACCTACCACCTTTTAAGTACCTTAGTTCCGAGCAAGAAAAAGATGTAGTAAAAATAATAACAAGGTTAACTCAGAATGAAGAAGAGAAACATCTTGCTTTAATGGAGTTGATGAAATGGAGGACGAAAGGTTTAGACCCAGTATATGCACAAGCAGTCCAGGCAAAAGAGAGAGATCCAGTCACTGGAAAGATGAAAGTGGTGAATCCATGTGGAAGTAGATTGGTTTGGGAGACTCATCTGACTGAATTCCAGGTGTTGAAAAAAGTGGCAGTGCGGTTAATTTTTCTTCAGGCAACAACAGGGAGTGTGAAAATGAACCACACATACTTCAATTTGCTTTGTGGGAACAGTAAATCAGGCAATGCTGCTGTTGAAAGGGCTCAAAAACTAATGTTTGTGTCATCAAATGGTAGATTGGGGAGAAAAGAGTTAACATACAACGAAGAAGAAGAGAAAATTTTAGGTTGCTGCAGTTGTGAGAGTGACCAGACCGAATCACTTGTTAGTTAGAGCCTTAGAGAATTATTTTCTGTACGAATTTATCAAGTTTTCAATCAACATTCTTATAAAGCTTTTGTATGTTCTTTCTTCCTTTCTTCTATGGTAGTTAGAGGATTAAACTATGACATTCAGTGTTTCAAACTAACAAAAAATTCTATCAAATTACATCTACAATAAGGGAAAAAAGACAAACCTGCACAGCCATTTAGTGCCAACATGACTTTTGCACAAGTAGGAGATCAAAGGGAACATAAGCAAGAACCCCCGTTATAAATAGGCAACGGCAATCTTGTCGTTGATTCCTGCTCCAAACCTTTGTTGGAAGCTTAAAATTCAATCCGACTGAGTATACTGTGTTCAGTTTGACAAGAGAGTAAGATGTGTTGGATAGCAAATAGAAAGAAAAAGATTAAGAATGCTCTTAGTCATGACTCATAAATCAGTAAATATCCCTATGAAAGTGTGAAGTATACGATGAAATGGAAACTCAAAATGCTCATTCAAGATGGAACTTTGCTTTAAGTTTTAACAGAAAAAAATACAGGAATACAAAAATCTGACATTTTCTCCTGTCCATTGAATATTTTCCATATCTGATCGCATCATGCTACATTTTATTTTTGGTGCCTTAACCATTTTTCTTTTTGTTAGCTCTCATGTTATGTGCAGTAATAAGCTGATAATTCGAGTGAGGCATTTCACTTGTCTTCCCAAATGTTTCCTCATAAAAGTGCCATACCTCTGACCTGCATAAACACATCCCAGCAACGAAGTTAATTCAAGTCTGTAGAAGCTTCAAGTTTAGAATGAGAGCAAAGAACCCACCAATTTTTACTTACCAGTACGCTAAGAATTGGTAAGGTCTGTACTTGTCATAGACCTTCTCAACTGCACTTTGAACAGTTCGGTTGGTGCAGCTTATCCGATGGACCTGCAATTGCAAACATATAGCGCCAAGGCGATTACGCGACATTTCTCAACAAAACCATGAAATGCTCAAACAAATAACTAACCTTTTTCAAGTGCCTAACTGTTTCACTATCAGTCGGGATCACTTGATAAAATCCCATACACATGAGCACATTAGCACACGTAAAATTCCCAAATCCATAGATCTTTGACAACTGGGATGCCAACTTATCATAGACAGAAGGAACAGCTCCAGCTGAAACTATTTCTTCTTCAAGTTTTTCTAGTTGAAGCTTTCCTACTACAATACTCTGAGCAAGTTTCACTATCCGTGCTGCTCTATAACCAAGTCCGCATTGCTTCGCCAAAAATTGATCATCAAGATTTGCCAATTCAGCTGCACTAGGAAAGTCTCCTATTCCACATTTGAAACCTTCAATTCTGCTTTCTTTCAATGTCTCACAGGGGTTGCAATACTCATAAGAACCATCTCGTTCTTCTTCGCAGATTTTCTCATCTAATTCTACCTCACCCTTGGATGAATTGCTCCCAAAATCAATTTGACCAATTTCATTCATCACATGTTTCCTCTTTTTCTCTCTGACATTTGGTGTCTTTGGTAGGAAATGCTCAGCTGAAGCTTTTGAACTTGCAGCTCCTGCAACCACTTGAGGTTTTAGCTTCAACTGGAGCTCACACAGTGCTCGAGCCATTGCCAAAGTCCTCGGCCACCTAAACATACACACACATTGCTACTTATGACAACAATCACATTGCACAACAATTCAACAAAAAACAGTTAAGGGTTTGGCAATTTTCACTTACTGACATTGCAACTTATGAAAATCATACTGCACAGCAATTCAACAAAAATAATTTAAGGGGTTTTGCAATTTTCACTTACTGACAATTGCAGAGCAGAATGCACTTCACCATGTCTTCAAACAAACTTGGTGACCTAAAAACTCTACCAAACCCTCTCAATTTAGCTTCTAAATGCATTTTCTGAAACTCCCTTATATTGATTTCTTCATTCTTTGACAACCTCAACATTCTTGATACCTGAGAGAGTAAATGCTGCTCATCTTGTTTAGAGAGAGCAAGTGTGTCTAAAACATGAACATGGAGACATGAAGAAGAGTGGGAGGAGGTGGAGGAAATGTGAACAGTGAGTGAAGTTGAAGGATCAGAGTGTAGACGTAGAGGACGTTCAAGTGATTTTGTTTTTGGGTTCCATACATTTGGTGGCATCATGAATAATCCATGGCTACATACTGATTTCTCTAAATCAAATCCATTTTCAACATCTATTACTAGTACTAGACCTGATTTTTTATCAGGTTTTTGTTCTTCCATTCTCTTATCAATGAAACCCCTAGAAATAGATCAGCTCAGATGGAAATCAAGCAAACAAAATCTCAGGAATGAGAAATCAAGATTCTGGAGAATACTCAAAGGGTCAGAAGTGAAAGAATCGGTGGAGATGAAGTTTCAATTTCCCATAGACCATAGTGTTGCGTTGGGAATTTGAAAAGGGATAATTATGCCGACTCACTTTATAGGAAAGGGAATGTGGCCAACACCGGCTACAACTTACACCACGTCGCCAGCCGAACTAGCATGACTGCCACGAGGAATACCAATTTGTTCGGGGGTGTCCCGAAATCCATAAAAGATAAAAAGAGATATTTTTCACCTTGTGACTGGAATACCCCAAAACAAAATGGTAAAACTAGCAATGCAATGTAGAGCAGTACGTAAGAAGTCCGTCCGATCTTTCTGAAAACGAGAAGGTATCAATTACATCATCAATTTTTTTTGTTTAATATTATGTACGGACAAAATCTAATATAAATTATTATAAGTAGATCTAAATTAAAGATCCTTTAATATGTGCAGAAGAGTTTTTGAAAGATCTCGCAAATCAATATCCAAGATCAATCTACTCGTATCCAAATTCAGAGAATCCATATTCTGACAAGTATGAAATTTGTAATTTATCTTCAAGATGCGAATTCAACAAGAACAAGTCTCGTTATTGATCACAGTTGATAAGGATTTAAACTACCTAGATTGAATACGCGCTACTTGTGTTATTCCTATATTATATAAAGATAAAATAATATAATGCAGAAAAGGAAAAACACAAGACACCAGAATTTATACTAACGAGGAAAACTGCACCTGCAGAAAAATCCAGGGACCTCGTCCAACTTTGAACACCAAACTATATTAACAAACACTAGCCTACTATCAGACTTCAGATTGGAATGTTGTTGAAACAGAAATAACCTTCTACGAAATTCACCTCAAGTCGTGTTCCATACGTCTCTTGAACCTCGTACAAATCTACGCAATTGGATGACGTCCTTTACATTCCAAGAGTTTCTTCAACCTAAGTGAAGACTTTTGTACCAATCTGCCTCTAACAGATAAGTCTATTTTATTTAATTTTTGATCTTTGGATCTAGGTTTGGAAATCTATTTGCATTAGACAAATTCCAGCAGACATCACGAATCCGGAACACTTACACTCAGTTAGCTGGGAAGCCTGAATTACTAACCACCTCTCAAGAACAATACAAAAAATCAACGAATAAGAGCTTAAATATCTATCTTGAGGATATGTATGTATACCCAGTACACGTACCCTATGGTTCTGAGTTCGTGAATGAAAAGGAGATACGCATACTCAGTACACGTATCCCAAGGATATGAGTTCATGAAGGGCTAAGAGTACACATACCTGGTACGCATACCCTAACATCCCGAATTCACGAACTGGTCCATAGGTATGCATACCCCTGTGCATACCTTCCTAGTATCGAACTAAGCAAATGCTCATAAATTATTCTCACAAATATGTTTGGCATCGCTACATCTCTCATAAATACTTCTAAGATAACATTGTTCATTAAATCATTTTGTATTTGTGAATCATGGTTTAAGTCTTGAGTGTTAATGAACATGATTTACACTTGTAAGTTCATAAGGAATATTTGCCATGAACTATCATTGTACACAGTTCCAGTATCTTGGACCAAAGTGTATATTGTTCTCTGTAATTTCAATGCGAACTTCTCACATGCTTACATGAATTCCTAATAAGAATTTCATCTAAACTGAAAAAGTGTTTGCTTGAATATCAAAGTTATCTTAGCTTGAATTCAGAGCTACCTAGTGCCTTGAAAATATATAAATAGAGAGACTCATTCAACATGACTTCTCAATCCCTGACACTTTTGTGTCCTAGTTGATCGCTAGAGTCGTCCTTTATTAACATAGGTTTCCTCTGAAAAACATAATTAGGTTTACGACTTAAAGAACTCACTTAGGGATTCGTGAAGCCATGTCCGACTATCCTTTACATTATAGTTCATGTATCATGATCTTGTTCTTATTGATCGTTGAGGTTCTCTTAAATCTCCAATTAGGAACGAGATAGATAGAAATCGCAAGATAGATATCTAAACTCTTCTTCATTGATCTGTTTTAATGAGGTGCTTAGTAACCTAGACTTCTCAGCTAACTGAGTGTAAGTGTTCCAGATTTGTGAGGTTTGATGGACTTTGTGAATTGCAAAAAAATTCTAAACCTAGATCTAAATATCAAAAAGGAAGTCTAATAGGCTTATCTGTTAGAGTCATATTTCCATTTAGGCTGAAGCAACTCTTATGCTATAAAGGACGTCAGATAAGGGAATAAATTGCGTAGAACATTGCGAGGTTCAAGAGACGTAAGGAGCACAGATGCAACTGAATTTCTTGGAGGGTCAATTCGGTTTTAACTACACTCCAGTCCGAAGTATGATAGTAGGCTAGTGTTTGTAACGCCTTAATACAGTTTGGTGTTCAAATCTGGACGATGTCCCAGGTTTTTTTTGCAGGTGCAGTTTTCCTCGTTAACAAAAAATTTGGTGTCTTGTGTTTTTCCTTTTCAACATCATATTTTTTTATCATTATAATAGGAATAACACGAGTAGTAGGTATTCGATCTAGGTAGTTTAAGTCCTTATTAATTATGATCAATAACGAGATTTGTTCTTGTTGAATTCGTATCTTGAAAGATAGATTACAAGTTTCATTCTTGTCGGAATTCGGATCCTATTGATTTGTATACAACCAGATTAATCTTGGATATTTATTTGTGAGATTGTCGATGAACTCTTCTACACAATCAGGTTCACAGACTTCTTAGTCTAGACATATTGATTGTGTAAGATAAAGAGAAAATATCTATATACATATTTTTCAAGGATCATTAATTTAGATTTACATACTTGCAATTATATTCGGTTTTGTCCATACAAGTTGCTAAACAAAAAAGTTGGCGGTGTACTTGGTAGCCTCTTATTTTTACTATCTCCTATATGATATGATTATTAAAAGTGGTCCATTAATTTGACTTCTTATTTTCTTCTATTGAGAGATAGAACAACGATCTGATAATCCCCTTATACATATTTGATTAGTCCATTCAACTACATCAAGTGTTCATGAGTAGTTGGCTAGCTGTTTCGCCCGATAACATTACTCACTCTGCATGAGTTTAACCTATTAGTATAGAAGGAATTTATTTTCCTTACAATCTAAACCTCATTAACCTTCACATTATCAAATTAGACATGATATGCATTTTTCGAATATGGGTAATTTATATTTTCATAATGTTTAGAAATTGATTCTAATTATTAGAAGGATAGCAACGAATGTGGTTGTGATCCATTCAACAATATTAACCGAAAATGCTATATAGCCAGCGTCTTGACATCTGAATAACAGCTGATCCGACGTGGCTGGTTAATGTGGCGGAGAGATGTGGTCTTTGATTATCCACATCACTAAAATAATAAGAAAAACAAATTACTTATTGGATAATTTAGACGAAGTACAACAACACTAGATACTTAGATTTCAATGGCAATATTAGAACCATCTCTATTCCCTTCCCCCATTTTTTTGTTCTTTTTCAGTAGTAAAATTAAGGGGTTTCTAGGGATCGTAACCGATTTAGAGTTCAAGAATTTTATTCTTCAATCACTTAGCAGAGGTTTCTTCTCAT
>JAJJMB010015255.1:0-11583 GCA_023531105.1 Papaver atlanticum | reverse complement strand
TTGACTACTTGTGCAGTTGTACTCCATAAGTCGCATCATATTACATACCTTCTTCTTCACTGAAACCACCTCAAGAGCTTCCCAATCCTTCCACATTCTATCCCGAATGTTATCTGTCTCAGTCTGTCACTTCTATGTATGTGAGGTGTGCAAGGGTTTTGACTGTAACTCCAAAATGAGTTCCAAATGCCTTTCATATAAAGTGTGTTTCAGGAAATTCATGCAGGGTGACATCCTAATTGATAATATGAACCATCACGTACTATGAGTTCCAAATGCCTTTTATATAAAGTGTGTTTCAGGAAATTCATGCAAGGTGACATCCTAATTAAGCGAAGTAGAGCACTTTTGGGGAAAGCAACAAAAATTGTAAAACACTATCATAATTTTATGGGTTTCTATTTTGTTACTATTTTATGAATGATCTTTTGGGGACTACTCAAAAAAGGTGGGGGACTACTCTTCTATTTTGGGGTGGATATTTGAAGTAAATTTGAGCCATCCCTTAACTTAGTTTTTTTCTAATACCAAACTTGCCCTTGGTGATTAAATTAGTTAGTGTAATGATTAATTAGTGTTAGTGTAATGATTGATTAGTGAGGTTAGATTAATTAGCTGAGTGTTTTGAAAAGAATAATTTTTGAGAAGAAGGGGGTTTTGTTTTTTTTGTTTTAAGATGGTTGGTTTCGAAATGAGGGTTTTGGGTTCTTAGGTATACTTCAAATTTAGTTAATGTTGCTTGAACTGACAAAAACTTTCGAAAAAATGAGAAATTTATAAACTGATTTCGACCATGGAAATGAAGTTCGGCTACGACATCTGAAGAACAGGTAGCCGAACTCATCTGCAAGTGTAGTTCGGCTAATGGGTCTGAAGACACAGGTAGCCGAACTCAGCTTTAATGGAGTTTTTGCTTTCAGGGAAAAGTTCGGCTAGGAAAAAGAAAGTTGCGACGTAACCGAACTAAAAGTTCGGTTGGGAATTTTTTTGTCGACGTAACCGAACTCAATATATAGGTTTTCAGAAAAAAGTTCGGTTAGTAGAAAAAAATTGCGACAAAACCGAACTAAAAATTCGGCTAGGAAAAAAACGAAAAAAAGTTGCGACATGACCGAACTAAAAGTTCGACTGGTAATTTTTTTTTATGAGGTAACCGAACTTTTTTCTGAAAGAAAAAACTCCATTAAAGCTGAGTTCGGCTAGTTCGCAAACTGTTTCACATAATTCCTAGCCGAACTTCTCTCTGCAACTTTCATTTTCAACTCATTTTGATGATTACTTCTCATTTCTTCAACCAAAAACGAATGACAAGTAATGGGTTTGTGAGAATATCTTCGTTAATGATTTAAATTAAGCTATATACATAGAGGTGGTGGTGGTTGGTGGTGGTGGTTGGTGGTGGTGGTAGTTGGAGGTGGTAGGTGATGGACGGTGGTGGTGGGAGGAGGTGGTGGTTATATATATAGGTGGTTATTAGGTTGGTTTTAAATTAAATTAGGTTAAGGGTAGGTTAGTCATTTTCACACTTTAGGACACCCCTTATAAGTATAGGGTAGACATTCCTATCACAAAATAGTCCCCCTTCCATTTTTGAGTAGTCCCCAAAAGTCCGTTCTATTTTATGGGTTTCTATTTTGTTCCTAGACTAGGTAATATAGTGGCAGACTCTCTTACTAAAACTTTAACTTCAGTTAAGGATTGAGATGACTCCCCCATCTTCTTGTATTCACCAAAAAGAGCTGTCAGAGTGGAACCTTACATGCTTTTATCTATTCTATTATATAAAGGGAACTCCCCTTAGCAACGGTACTTGAAGCTGTAAATTTTGGAATCCCAAAATTGCCTTCGCTTCATCTTTTTGGAAAGCTAATAGTAATAGCATATCAAGGGTTGTTTTATAATTGGAGTTATAACTTTAAATGTTAATGAAAAACGAACATTTAATAGGAGCAATGCATAATCTGGAAGAATCCAGAGAGGAAACAGGGAATGGCTGTTCTATAACTGGATTTTAGGGTTTATAGTTTAATGATCTTTATTCTGGACCATTCTTTATGTACCCAAAATGTAGATCAAATTTGTACCATTCTTTAAGTATCCAAAGTGTAGGTAACCGTCGATGTGGAAAAACACCATTATCCCTTATAATATAGATATACATGTCCACAAATATTTTTCAATATGTTTTAAGAAGATATAAGGACGAGAAGTTTTTTCTTTTAAAATTGTATGACGACGTAACTTTTTCCACTTAGGGTGTTTTCTTTCACTTCCCACAATGGGATAAACATTATAATCTATTCTGAAAGATATAGTATGTTGAAATACATTATTTCATAGCTCTTGCTCTTCATTGTTTGTTTTTGGTTTTGAAGACAAATTGATCGAGGAAAAAGAATTAAACTTTTTTTTTTTTTTTTCGAAAAGATTGATAGATTGTTGGGATGGTTTTTTTTTTTTTTTTTTTAAGCATGTTATTAAATAAAAGGAGTTAGGTTAAAATTTGTCGTGGGTATGTGGTGCCCACGAAATCAAGAAATAAAATTTGACTAATAAAAGATAGGATTGCCTGGTCCCATATTTTAGTTGATAAATTCCCCGTTTGACTTCCATCTGCTGCATGATTGGCTAACCCGTCTGCCACTTGATTTCCTTCGCTGTAGTTGTGCTGAATAGCCGCCTGCGGGATTTGTCGGAATTTTATTTTTATTTCTTCTATCATTCCCGATATGTTCCAAGGTGGTGGGGTAGAGGAAGTGCGCAGAAGGTTCTCTGAATCGGTTTCAAAGAGAACTCTTGGCCATTGTCTTTCTATTGCTATTCTTGATGTTAATAGCAGAGCCCAGGTTTATGCAGTTAATGCAGTTGTGATTCCTTGTGGTTGAGCTAGAACCATTAAACTTCGTGCGTCAGAATCTCTGCATATGAATCCTGCCCCCACAAATCCCGGGTGACCTCTGGCTGCTCCATATGTATTAATCTTAATCCAATTGATGTGTCGGATAGACCATCCTATCAATATTGTTGATATTCTTTTGTCTCTCATTGGATGGTTAAATAACGGTGCATCTCCTGGTACGATTGGTGGTGAAGAGTGTAGGGCCCCGTAGAATTCTTTTTGTAGTTTTTGTGCCCATGCTAAGATTTCTTCTGAAGTTGTTTGCTTTTCTTAGTATATTAGGTTATTCCTAGCTAGCCATAAAGTCCAGAATAGAAAACAGAAAGAGGAGATTACAGAAGTTGACGCAGGTTGTTGTAGGATTTGTGAAATGGTCGTCTGAGGCGTAATGGTGAAAGTCGGGGGAGGATTGAAGTTTGATGAAATTGATAGTTGAGAGAGTAAGGTGTTCCAAGAGGTAGTTGCCATTGGACAATGAATTAGAGGGTGACTTGCTAATTCAGGATCAGTGTTGCATCTGGGACATATGTCTGAGTTGGCAAAATGGATGTGATGTAAGAGTGAGAAGGTTGGTAATCCTCCATTGATGGCTTTCCACAAGAAAATCCGAATTTTTGGTGGACATGGTAAAGTCCATAAGAATTTGGTGGGTGGTATAGGAGTGTGAGTTGGTTAATCATGGGTTAGACATTTGTATCCCGATGAGGTGGTGTAGTTTCCAGATTTTGAGTGTGGCCAGATAATTTTGTCCTGAGGGGCATCTTGGGGTAGGTGGATGTTCATGATTTTTTGGGTTATGGTATTGGAAAGGGAGCTTAATTTTTCATGATTCCAAGAGTGGGAAATTGGGTCTATGATATCTGCTACCATTCGGATTGGGTAGCATTGTGATTTGTCTAGGTTTGTTTAGTGTGGAATTTCATTGGCTTCTATCAGAGTTGATAATCCATTTCCAATATGATGGAATATCAAATGTTGCATGGTAACGACAATTGCTGCTAGTTGTCTCCACTGAGGACTGGATGAGGAGGGTATGGAGTTAATGCCCTGTAGAATTGGTTATTGGTTGAGATATTTTGCACTGAAGAGACTTCCGCGGATAGAGTTTGGTTGTTCATGTAGATTCCAGATTCTCTTCATGAGTAGTGCCTTATTATGATCACTGCTCTTCCTTATTCCTAATCCTCCTTCGGATATTTGTTTTGTTATTTTATCCCATCCTATAGGGTGAAGTTTTTTAATGGTTGAGTCATGTCCCCATAAAAAATTCCTGGTGATACGATCTATTTGTTTATGAATATTGCTGGGTAGATTTTGTGTTTGCATAATGTGGTTTGAGGTGGGAATTAGGGAAGTTTTGATGAGAGTGAGTCTTCCGGATGGAGTTAAGCATTTTGTCATCCATCCTTTGGCTTTTCGGGCTAATCTTTTTAATAAGGGAGCAAAGGTTTGGTTGGATGCCCTTCCTTGTTTGAATTGGACTCCTAGATAGATTGGAGGTTTTGAAGTAGCCGGCATATTAAAGAATTGTTGAAGTTCGTTTACTTTGGTCGGGTCTAGATTTGGGTGGTGGATGATTACTAATTTAGAGGTATTAATTATCTGTCCTGCAGATGTGCTATAGGAGTGCAGTAGGGTTTTAAGGTGTTGGTTACTCTGATTGGAAGCTTTATATTTGATTAATAAGTCATCCGCATACATTAAATGAATAACGGGTGGTGCTTTTTTTGATATGTTGAGTCCCCTAGCTAACTTTTGGTTTTGTAGGTTTCCTAGATTTGTAGATAGGATTTCAGCGCATATAATAAAAATTTAGGAATATAGCGGGTCTCCTTGTCTGATACCTCTAGTTGGGGTGATGTAGCCAATGTGGTGTACCATTAATGTAGTCTATAAAGGCTGGTGGAAATCCAAGTTTTGTAAAGGAGGTTCTGATGAATCCCCAGTCTAAGCTATCATCGGCTTTTTGAATATCAAGTTTGAGAGCTATTTTTGGATCTTTGGTTAGGTTAGAGGTTTTGATATGATGGAAGAGTTCTCCATCAATCGCTATGTTATCGTGTATTGATCTTTGTGGGACAAAAGCACTTTGGTAAGGGTTTATTAAGAAAGGGAGAATTGGTCTAATTTGGTTGACTAGAATTTTTGAAATGATTTTATAAGTGACGTTACAGAGTGCTATGGGTCTGAATTGAGATGGTTTTGATGGATGGTCGATTTTAGGTATTAGTGTTATGTTTGTGTGATTCATGAGAGGATGAATATTTAGGTTATTAAAGCTATTATGAAATCTTCTTCCCTCATTTTGTTAATTAACAGTTTATGGGTCAAAACTTTATTCACCAAATACAATGTTTTTGTAATCAAGGAACATCAGCAAGTTGTTTACAGTTATAAGCTTGGATGCATATGTATGAGCACACGTCAAATATAAGAATATTCTTATAATGGACACCCACAACCAACTTACTAATAAGTCGGAGTTGACTATAAGAATATATTCTTATAATGGACATCGACAACCAACTTACTAATAAGTCAGAATTGGAATTCGAAAAGCCCTTTTGGATGGCCCGTATAAATAAGGGAGGTTGTCGAGCTTAAGACCCGTTTCTATATAAAAACATAACTTTTTCGAGCATTGTGGTTAACCGGAGCTTCTGGTTAATTCTGACTCCACCATTTAAAATTTTGGCCAATAAAAATCAAGGAAAATCTTTGAGGCCCACAATATATCATCTGGCCAATCATATTATAGAATATAATTACTTAAAATATATAACCATGAAAACATTCCAAAATAGGGATAGAAAACTTTAAAATTACCAAGAAAAATAAATAAAAGGATAACGATCATCAATTACTAATCGTGATTTCATTAAATATGCAATATTCATCATGATTCCATCATAAAATTAAAACCATCACAAGAATTTTTAAAAAAAAAAATCCAACGTCCATTTACACTTTTTATAATAAAACTCGCCCGATTGCAGCTCCAAACTAGCAATCAGGCACAAAATACTTAAATTTAATTGTTGTAATTACACTTTTATATAGTATTAATTAACTAGATCATTGATTAAATTTAGATCCACGATTAGAAGAAAAATACATGGTTTGTGGATGTCACACATGAATCGAGTAATCTTCTTTCGAGGGCTTATGAAAGGGTTCGTTTATCCTATACAAAAAAAGTAATACAAAATCATTAATCAATAATCTTGATGGAAGTGGGATTAAGCATAAATCACCAAACAATGTGATATAAAAAAAGAAAAAAAAAGGATTGTTAGCATAAAAATAAAAATAAAAATGGAAATATGATATGGAAAGATATCGACATAAATGTGAATATCAAAATATAATGATACGATATTATTTTTTAAGATAAAATTATATTTTTAGGGGGTTTTTCCTGCGATTTAGGTAATAATATATACTCCGTGATATTTTCCTGGCACAACCTCTTCCTCTATATAAAACGGCCAATCAAACAAAATTCGCCCACCCTTTATCTTCCGGCTTTTAATTATCTTGCTTTTGATCATACAGGTAGGCGCTTCGTAATGGATGAAAAAACTCAAGATAGTCTTTCCCTTCAAGTATTATCAATACCGATGATGCATGCACACAACATATAGATCGGGTAATGATTTTCTTTTTCTTTCTTTTCTTTTTGTTGTCGTCTCTGCAATATTCCCTTATCAATGCTAGAATCAATCGAAAAAAGCTAAAAGTCCCAAAATCAACTCATAGATCCTCGAGACCAGCATTTAACCCGCTCCAAATGTGCAGGTTTCTTCTTCTTACGTGCTCTGGTGAGGACAGTATAATCCACGCACCTAAGGGTCAAGTTTTTTCTTCTTACGTGGTACAGTGAGCAGCGTGGAGAATATAATCCAAGAACAACAAAACAAATGTTTAGACGTTTAGACATTTTGAAAAAGTAAGAGCTGGAATGATTCAAGCTTTTGCCATTAGTATACTACTATACTTCTTTCTCTTCCCATTTTAACTTTCTTATTTATTTAACATAAATTCTTATTTATTTCTTTTATTTTTTTGTTTTGGTAATATTTGGGGTTAAAGTTCCGTGTATTGGTCTTAGATTTTGTTTGTTTGTTGTGTGCGGTTGTAAATGTTGAAGAATTGATCACGCAGTGCCATCTGGTTTTGGTTTGAAGGATAACTTGAGAGCTATAATGTAGAATTCTTCAGACTACTTGAACGTGTAGTAGTTGGTGCTCATGGTTGCGGCAACGAGAGGTCATGAGGATTGATATTAATCCTTTTTGAAAAATAGGCTCATGTAAGGTATAAAATAGTGATTTTTGTTTGGGTGGTGATCTTAGAATTTTTGTTTGATTTTAGGATGATTTTATATGTTGCGGTTGTTGGTGATACCATCTTCAATTCACAATCATGGCCAGAGGAAAAAGCATGGTAAATAAAAACTGGCCTTTCAGGTGCAGCGATCACATGCTCAACCCCTCTTCTCTCCTCCCACCACCAAGGTTATTTTCCCTCTCATGTTTTGGTTTTCATCATCTCCGTTTTATAATAAAACATTTCAACTTCTCCATGTTGGCAGGAAATCCAACACGCACAGCAATGTTCATTCCTACGGAACGACCAAGTAATTTTTCCATGTTCCTCTCAAATTTAGGGCCAGCAAAAGTTTCTGATATGGCTTACTAGCAGTCATTACGTTTCTGGAATTTTGAATGGTAAAACGAAATTTAGATCGTTTCTATAGAAAATATTATGAAAACCATCATCGCATGATTATGTAAACTGATTGATCAGATGCGTGTGGGGTAAACTTTTAGTTAGTGTATATATGGGGTTATCTATAAGAAGCTGTTTTAGCCGTCTCCAAATTTCCTTTTTTTCTCTCTTATGCACGAAAGGTTTTTTTGTTAATGCTGACTTACATTGTTTACAAATAATCCCAATTTATCACTGTTCAATAATTTACGTATTTGCAGCTAACGTTTCTAAGACATTTTGTAACGGGTTGGGTACTAGATTTTGGTGGAATCATCCATTCAAACTTGGCATAAATGTTTAATTTTTCTTTTGTTCGTTTAATTATTACTTATTTTCATTTTGATTTGAAATTAAAAAAACAAATTGGTGGAATGATCGGTTTTGTACTTGGCAGATAGCTTTTCTCTTTTTTTCCTATTGTCCTACATTCAAGACGTGCAGGTATTAGTCTCTCTGAAGAGCAGCATGGCTTCACTTATTTCTTGCACCCCATCCAAAAACCTTATCACTGATATATACATCTTTTTCAACCAAAATCCTTACCACCTACATATTCTTTCAACCGAAGGACTGGAATTCCAGTAACAAATTAATCTGCCAAGCAGATGCTGCCAATGTTCCAAATCCAAATCCAAAGTCTTTTCCAGTAGCAAGTACCGGGTCGACTAGAGAATATCTCCAAAAAATATAACATAGTTTTTACGCCGGCTTGTCAAGCCTTCACAACTTGCACTACGGCAAGCAAAATACTTGACGCTACCCGCGCCGCGATTGTTTATGGACTAGATGGTAAGTAATTACCGTTTTATGGGATTACGAATTCTCGATCATTAATGCGGATATGCTTACACCATGTCCCTGTTGCAGAAGCAACAGGGTATTTCCCCTTCACATCCTGCCAACTGCAGCGCTACAGGGGGTTCCCCCTTCACAATCTGCAGGGTTGTCTTTACGTGTTCACTGATTTAGTGGCAAAGAAATTGACGAAGAATATAGAAAAGGGGGTTTGTTAGTCGTCGTACCTGAAACCTACCTCTTCAACGCGTATCGCCGCCCTCCATGTCTGTCTGTCCAACGCCTGCTCTGTTGAGAGATTTCGATTGCACATGTCCTTCTTTACGCACTCATCCCAAGTTAGCTTCGGTCGGCCTCTGCGCTGCATCCTTCCTTCCGCGCGCCTAATGCAACCTACTCGCACTGGAGCATCATGCGGTCTTCGCTGGAGATGCCCAAACCAGCGCAGCCGATGCTGGGCGAGCATCTCCTTGATTGGCGCTACCATAAGTTTCTTGCTTATATACTCATTCCTGATACGGTCATGCCTCGGATGACCGCATGCCCATCTCAAATGCTGCCCAAACCAGATGCTGCCAATGATCTCAACCCAAAAAGGGAAAGCACCGGTATGCATTTTGGGTTCGTCGAATCCAAAGACCATTTCCCAGACTTAATTACCAAAATGGGAGCCCATTTACCAGGTAAATTGGCAACCGATACTACGATATCCAGCTTTTGCTCCATAATATTATATGCGCGTGCCGCATTGTCTTATGTATGTAAAATCTAAATATCACTGTACAAGGGCTACCAACCAGACAGTACATGTTTCACTTATCACAGACTAATGGGTGTTGCAAGAAGCTTTATTGGTGGTGGAGGAGGGCCTCCTCCAAGTAAACAAATTTTTTTTTTTAAATTTCGGTATTTGATGAATTTTAGAATTCCGATTTTTAAGCTAATACGCCAAACTTATGTTTGCAGTATCTAAACAAAATGATTCGTAGGGACACTACAATCCAATTACTATGTTATCTCCAAAACAAACATTTAAGACGGTGGAGTATCCCTGCAAAGAGGGTCTGCAAGTGTCTGCATTATACAAGGCGCAAATCAAATTCCATTATTTTCGGACCTATGGGGTTTGAATGCACCGGGGGATGGCACTACATATGGGAAACAATTTTGAACCCGCAGTGCGAGTTCAAAACCGAAGTCGCAGCCGTATAGCCATCCTATTACTAAGATCTGACATCATCTAACTGTGAATTTAACCACGGTTAGATACCCGTAACTGCAGTATTTTAAATTGATTTTCATATATTCACTTATCTGTTTCTTTATCCCTGGCGCGAACTTACTAATACCTCTTAACATCTTGTTATATCTTTAGCTCTGTCGCCAAGATATGCAAACAAGTTCTTTGTGTACATACTCCGTGAAAACATATTTGCTGGTACATATGATTGCATGAATAAAAGAATTGAAGGAGAGAAAAAAAAAGACACGTACAATAGAAAGTTATCCAGTAAATGAAGTTCTTTACCTCGTTTAATTTTCCACTTTTGCTGATATAATGGGTTGCGACCTTCAATCATAGTTGGTTCATATACCATATAGTTATTAACCATATGTTAAGCTTATTTTAATTGGAGAATTAGGTTAAACAGTTCAAATCTCAGCGTGAAGTTGTGGATGGTAGTAAAGTATCTATGGCATAGTGGAGTGGTAGAATCTCCAATTTGATCTTAGAATTTTTTTTGAACAACCAAGCGGCTTAAAGATAGTACTGCGATTTAATGGAGTCGGCACTGAGACTCCAGGAGAGGTTGATTCATTGTTATCAACATCTAAGGCATGCATGGGGGTACCTCTTTTAAGTCAGTACTAACAAGAATTTCAAAGAGAAATATTTCTTGCACATCTGAACCAAATAGAGACACTTCTTCAAGATCTTCATCTACATATTAGCAAATACATTTCTTGAGATGCTTTGTGTTCGTGATCTTATTTCTGCAAGCATAAGCTCTGATTTTTTGCAAGCATAAGTTCTTATTTAGGGTTTATACTTGGAATAAAATTCTAAGTTTTCCAAAACGAAAAAAAGATATAAAAGATCTCTCTCGGGAGTTTAACTTTGCACAAAATACAGGTATTTAACTGTAGCTAAATTCATAGATGATGTCATATCTTAGCAAATCTAAAGGCCATGAGACTGCGAATTCAGTTTTGAACTCGCGGTTCAAAATCTTTTCCCTATATATGTGCTGGGAATTGGAAATTTGATCTTTTTTAAGTCCGCTTTCAAGTGTGCTTGTGTTAAAAAACACTAAAGCTGATTATCTTTTCTTAAATTCTGTCTTACATGAGGTGTTCCCTACCACGTACTTTAAACTTTTATGTTTTATACGCTTTTATAGATATGGGACAATCAATAAAGACCTTTGATCAATTTTATCTTCACTCACTACTCTTCACCATTAAGATTGTAACACGTCATGTTCCAAATATGGACCAGCCCTTGATGTCCGAGGTGTAGTAAGGTTATAAAAAAATGGGTACAATGTTATCTAAGAAGATAAGGTACGTACAATAGAACATGGGTATTATCGCACCTTAAATGTATTAGTTTATGTCCCATCTTTATTAGTGGTAAAGAAATTCCGTCAAAACAGAAATGTGCACATTTTTGTATATGAAAACCATTTAGAGGTGTAAATTGGGCCATGCCATCACGTTTATCGCACAACACTGCACGTTAAAATTTGAGCATATCATGTCACTTGGCACGACACAGATACATCACATTTGGTTAGTGTGCTGTGATGTGCCAGACAAATAGGCAGATCAGCACGGTACAACACGTGGCACAGCGTAATAGGGTACACGAAGAAACTACAAAATACATCATATTTCATGCATATTCCACAAAAAACTTAATTTAGCCCAATTTTTATATTTTATTTTTTTTATGCTGATTTATTTCTATAATAATATATATATATATATACTTACTAAAATATATAAAAAATATTTAATTTGGAAAACAAAATAAATTTGTTAGCACAGCATGTCACAACACGATTGTTTTTTTGGCACAACAAGGCACGCCATTTATCACGGCACAGTACAAC
>JAJJMB010015252.1:0-17059 GCA_023531105.1 Papaver atlanticum | reverse complement strand
GCTATAATGTTCATGAATTGATTCGAGTAAATCAAAATCGATTTTTCTTCAATTGTGTCTTGTATACTTCTATGAGATCAAAGCAATTGAACAACTCTCCAACTAGTTTATTTGAGTGATTTGAACTAGTTATGGTAAAGATGAATAAGGTTGATTTGAAAGTACTCATATGGCTAACCATTGGTTAACTATTATTGAACCGACTAAGTGTACACGTTTAGGTACGGTTACTCAAACCTAAATGAAGTTACATTTCATTTGTGTATACCAAGCTAAGTTATATCTAACGGTTGAAAGATATTAGCTTGAGTTTAATCAGGTTTTCATCTATCGGTGAATATTGAATGCTTTGTTACCAAGGTAACTTAGATTTCAGACCCAGATTTGAAAACTATATAAAGGAGAACTCTAGCAACTTGGAAACCTAATCCCCACACCTCCTGTGTGATACAAGTTGCCACTAGAGTCGATTCTCCTTTAACCTTAGGTTTTTCACGAAACCCTGTAGGTTAACGACTTAAAGACTTTATTGGGATTGTGAAGCCAGACCCAACTATTTTCTCTGTAGTTGCGTGTTCTGATCTTGCCCTGTTCTATCGTATTGATTACTATCTTTTCTAAGATTTGCTCGAGATTGATTCTCCGATAGGAAAGATAAAAAGTAGTCACAAACATCTTCATCTCATCGTTTGTGATTCAACAATATCTTGTTTTGCTACCATACGATTAAGATTATTGTGAGGTGATTGATAATACTAGGCTGTTCTTCGGGAATATGAGTCCGGTTTATCAATTGGTTTTTGTGCACCTTGATTTATCAAAAGACGGAACAAAACTCGTAGGTATTTCTGTGGGAGACAGATTTATCTATTCCAATAGACTTTTCTGTGTGAGATAGATTTGTTTATAAGGTCTTCGACTTTGGGTCGTAGTAACTCTTGGTTGTGGGTAAGATTAGCTAAGGGAATCAAGTGCGTAGAATCCTGCTGGGGTTCAGAGACGTAAGGAGCACAACTGTACCTTGATCAGTGTGAGATTTATTAGGGCTCAACTACGTTCCAGTCCGAAGTTCATTGGTAGTAGGCTAGTGTTTGTAGCGGCTTAATACAGTGTGGTGTTCAGAGCTGGACTAGGTCCCGGGGTTTTTCTGCATTTGCGGTTTTCCTCGTTAACAAAATTCTGGTGTTTGTGTTATTTCCTTTCCGCATTATATTTTGTTATATAATAGAAATATCACAGGCTGTGTGTTAAGATCAATCAATTGTGAATCCAACCTTTGGTTGTTGATTATATTGATTGACACTTGAACATTGGTCTTTGGTACCGTTCAAGTTGTTTCACATAATAATCAGGCTCGCGGATTTCTATCTGTTTGATTTGCTGATTACATTGTGAAACAGAGATATAAACTTTTTGATATACTTTTCACTAGATTGAGTCTAACTGTCTAGTTGATTCTCTTGAAAGTATATTGGAGTTTTTCTATTCAGATTGCCGAACGAAAAATTGGGTGTGGTTGTTAGACCCCCGCTTTTTCACTTGGGATGCTCCTGGGCCTGATGACTATCAAGCTGGATATTATCAGTAGTGTTTGGATATAATAAATAAATCATAAGCCTGGATCAGGTTCAAAAAAAAATACGCATAGGTTAATTTCCTCCACAGACAAATCATACTTATCAAGTGCTTATACCCATACAAGAAACTGTCACAAATCCAGGTGAATTAAAACCAATAAGTCTTTGTAATATCCACTACAAAATCATTACTAGATTAGTAGCAACAATACTAAAGCTTCTCCCATACAAAATAATGTCTTTGTGGCAGGCAACATATGTGTCGATACTCTTATTATTCAAGAAATGGTGGATTATATGAAGAAGACCAAAGCTTATATAGGAGTGGCTGGATTCAAGCTAAACAAGGACAAAGCATCTGACAGGATGTAATGGAATTTTCTGTAACAAGTACTTCTCCAACATGGCTTTTCCCAAAAATGGTGCCAAATGGTAAACTTCTATATTAGTTCCGCAACTTTCTCAATAATGATGAATGGTTCTCTTATGCGTCATATTACCCAAACTAAAGGACTCATACAAGGTGATGTTATATGTCATCACTTATTTTTTTTATGCATAGAAGGTTGCAACATGCTAATTACCAATGATGCAAAATATGATTGATCTTATAAATCCAGAGCATACTAGTCCAGTTTTTTTTTTTTTTTTCTTTTGAAGATGACTGCCATCTATTTTCCAAAGGAGGTAAAGGAGGTGATAAATCTATTAATAATCTTATGAAGATCAACAAGAAATTCATTGCTTCTTCAGGCCAGATGGTGAACTTGAAAAAACCTAGTTCTTTTTTGGTAAAAATCTCATCAAAGAAGCATGTGAAGAGATAGTTGGTATGCTCAGAATGAATAAAATGGATCTCAATGAGAAATACTTTGGCACTAATCTCATCATTCCTAAAAGCAAAGACAAATGTTGTGATCCTTTTATTATGAAAATGTAGTATAAACTTTAAGGGTGGCAAGGAAACTTATAAGTTAGGCAAGAAGGTCCACTCAAATTCAAGCTTTTATTAGCTCTACTGCTCTAAATGTTTTTATTGCTTGATAAAACTCATAGAAGAATAAATCATAACAAATAAGATATTTCTGGTAACAAAAAATAGGACATTACCCTAAAGCATGGTCTGCTATATGCAAAACAAAGAGATCCGGTGCCTGGGTTTTAAGATGCAAAAAAGTTCAATGTAACTATGTTTACAAAGCTAGTCTGGAAAATGCTAAACGAATCTCAAGCTATGTGGGTAAAGGTCCTGAAAGCAAAGTATTTTAGAAATAAAGACCCTCTTACCGAAGATATCTCCAGAAAGAAAGCTTCTTAGGTACGGAAAAATATTCAGCATGGCCTTCAAATTGTTAAACAACAATATATGCGGGAAGTGTGAGGTGGATCCTTAATTAAAAACTCTGTAACACAGGTAGTTTCCTAGTCAAATCCTAATTTTTCTCTCAACAACAGCCAACAAACTATTAAAAAAAAACTTATTGGTCTCAGATCTTATTGATCATGAAATTCAAATGTTAAATCAACATTTCAATCAAGGTCAGGTGAAACGAATTCACAATATATATCACAATTCGAAAAAGTAGTCAGGATAAGATGAGATGACCTCTCACAAATTGTGGAGATTTCACCACAAAATATGTCTACAAAGAACTCACCATAAATATACAGATGCAACATTCTACTAAAAAAATGGAAGAAAAGCATTGACTTAAATTATAACACATGGAAGTACCACAGAAAAAGTCTAACAATTTATGTGGAAATGTTATCATGACATTCTCCTTCTCAACAAGAAGATGCAACAACTTCATAGTGAAAAAGCGGGGGTGTAACAACCACACCCAATATTTCATTTAGGCAATCTGTATGGACAAACTCCAATATAATTCCAGGAGAATAACCTAGACAGTCAGACTCAATCAATGAAAATATATCCAAGAGTTGTATCTCTGTTTCTCAATGCAATAAGCAAATCAAACAGATAGAATCCGTGAACCTGATTATTATAAGAAACAACTTGAACGGTACCAAAGACCAATGTTCAAGTGTCAATAAATTTATATCAACAACCAAAGGTTGGATTATTAAATTGATTGAACCACGCACAACCTGTGATATTTAAATTATATAAACGAATATAATGCGGAAAAGAAATAACACAGACACCAGAAATTTTGTTAACAAGGAAACCTCAAATGCAAAAAAAACCCTGGGCCTAGTCCAGATTTGAACACCACACTGTATTAAGCCACTACAGACACTAGCCTACTGCAAGTTAACTTCGGACTGGAATGTAGTTAAGTCCTAACCAATCTCACACTGATCAAGGTACAGTCGCGTTCCTTACGCTTATGAATCCCAGCAGGACTCTACGCACTTGATTCCCTTAGCTGATCTCACCCACAACTAAGAGTTGCTACGACCCAAAGTCGAAGACTTGATAAACAAATCTGTCTCACACAGAAAAGTCCATTGAATAGATAAATCTGTCTCTTACAGAAATACCTATGAGTTTTGTTCCGTCTTTTGATAAATCAAGGTGAACAGGAACCAATTGAAACACCAGACTTATATTCCCGAAGAACAGCCTAGTAATATCAATCACCTCACAATAATCTTAATCGTATGGTAGCGAAATAAGATATTGTGGAATCACAAATGATGAGACGAAGATGTTTGTGACTACTTTTTATCTTGCCCATCGGAGATTAAATCTCGGTCAAATCTTTGAGAAGATAGTACTCAATATGATAGAATAAAGCAAGATCAGAACACGCAACTACAGAGAAAATAGTTGGCTCTGGCTTCACAATCCCAATGAAGTCTTTAAGTCGTTAACCTATAATGGTTTTAGGAAAAACCTAGGTTAAAGGAGAATCGACTCTAGTCGCAACTAATATCACACAAGAGGTGTGGGGATTAGGTTTCCCAGTTGTTAGAGTTCTTCCTTATATAGTCTTCAAATCAGGGTTTGCAATCAATATTACCTTGGTAACAAAGCATTCAATATTCACCGTTAGATGAAAACCTGATCAGACTCAAGCTAATATCCTTCAACTGTTATATCGAACTTAGCTTGTTACACACAAATGAAAAGTTACCTCATTTAGATATGGGTAACCGTACCTAAACGTGTACACCTTTTTGGCTCAACAATAGTTAACCGAAGTTGGCCGTAAGAACACTTTCATATCAACCTTGTTCATCTTAACACAACTAGTTCAAATGACTCAAATGAAACTAGTTATAGAGTTGTTCAATTGTTTATATTCTCATAGAAGTATACAAGACACAATTGAAGCAAAATCGATTTTGATTCACTCGAATCAATTCATGAACATTATAGCCACGGTTTGCAAAAGATTGCATTCCTAATTTTATAAATGTATTAGTTCATGAACAAACCGATTTTAGAACATAATCCACTCAAGTATGCAAACGGGTACGCATACCTAAGTAGTCGGATTTGGTCTTGGTTCACCAGTATGAGAACGTGTACGCATACTGTCATACACCACCAAACTAAGTTGAATTCCTGGCCTTGAACTTACATCGGTACGCATACGGGTATGCATACTAAGTTCATGGACTTTAACTAACAAACCAGTACGCATACGGGTATGCATACTATGGTTCCCGGACTTTGAATAACTTGTGACAGTTAGCATACAAGTACACATACTGTGCTTTATCCAGTCATGGTTAATTTGTTCTACATTCCCATTTCAATCATTGAAACATTCTTAAAAGACGACAATAGCTGTCTCACACAAACAATTAGCTTCAAAGCAATTTTCAAGTGATCAAATGATCAATACGAAACATTCCGAGTCTACACCAAATGACTGTCTCACACAAATCATATAAGATGTTACCAGGCGATTTTCACATGATCATCTTTTAACTTTCGTCAAGAATATAAGATGAACTTGGTTAAAGCGAAAGCTTACCAACACATATTTCGAGAAATATGTAAGCGAGTTAAGCTCAGCTCGAAATATCAAATTTGTATAATCGAAGTTTATATAGCTATACGACTTTTGTCTCAAATAGGAGATAGAGTAGAAATAGACTTTTGAGTGATAGATGAGTTCAAGTCTCCACATACCTTTTGTTGATAAAGTTCCACAAGTTCCCCTTAGTAGTTCTTCGTCTTCAATCGATGAACGCCGTGAAGTCTAAAGCTCGACTACATATTCTATCCTAATCCGAGACTTAACTATGAGTTGACTAGAAATCAAGACTTATAGTTTTGGCAACTAAACTTGACAAAAATGCTTGACAACGCTTGTGAGTTCGACCGAGCAGTGCTCTAACAATCTCCCTCTTTGTCAATTTTAGTGACAAAACTATCAATACATATGGATTACAAAATAGATAAACTTGGTAGCTTCTCATCCAAATGCTTGATTTCCTTGGTTCTTCAACATTACTTTAAATCTTCATCACTTGCAAGTACTCCAGTGATTCTGAACGTGTTCAACGCAGCATCATAGTTGTTGAAGATCCGTAGCTATAAAAATATATAAAAACAGGATGCTTTCGTATTGTTATACAGTGGCATAGTATTATTACACATCATCAAAGTCCAATTGCATCACAACTTTGACAACAATACTATGGTGATATGTATCACTCCCCTTTAGTCAATACTTCATATCACAATGAAAACCACTCCCCCTTACATAACGATCCGTAAACCATATGTATTTGTAGTGTGAACTACACAATAATTCTCCCCATTTTTTACAATATAAATTGCCAAATGTAAGAAAATTAGCGGGATCATATGAAATTCTCATAGAGATACTTCATGACTAAAAGAGAACATATCAACTTTGTTTCGATAATTTCACATAGTCGAAACTTAGTGTATTCATCAAGGAGTTTATAAAGATACAAGATAACTCCTACAATATTCCACAGCCACACTCCCCACAAAGATTTGGCAATTGAGCACAAGTTCAATTAAGAACTCTCCCCCGTAAAATGTTATTTTCGAAAGAACAACAAGAGCGACCTTACTTTTACAAGAAAAGAAGGATTTCTTTGGAGATTACAAAATTACATGAAACATGAATTTGTATCCGGAAAACTCAATTAAACTAACCACAAGAGAACCCATGATTAATTTAATTGGAAATGCTCAACATAAGAGAACTTACAGAGCCGCACAGTACTTTCACATAGAAGTGGATCAGGGAAGATCAATACTTCGGAATATACAAAGATTCATTATATTTTCATCAATAATTGCATAATGATACCATAGACTTAATCTCTGTTATCAAAAGCTCATTCTATTTTCCATTAATATTTGCATAAAGACATATAAAAACATTGCAAGATGAAAATCGTTGGAAATAGATATGTGTACTCACAATAATTGATTTTCCAAACCCTAGTTATCATTCTTAAAACACAAGAATAAATTCCCATAAGAAGTTTCCTAGACATTAAGAAACAAAGAGTTTAATCATCATCTTCATCTTCGGAAACCATCCAAGAGGCTTGAATAATATCCATATCTTCCTTGATTTCGGGAAACTTAGTAGCAATCACATGTAATTGTTCTTGCACACATTTTACATTGAAATTGATCTTACACACACCCTTGTGAATTTGATGAAGAAGACTCAAGGTGGTAGAATCACAAGAACCGTCAAGGGAATCACATATTTGTCTTTTGCAAGCATTCTCCTTCATATGTTTGAAAGTACAAGGACGAACAAGTTTGGGAGTTCCAATAGAGTTGTCAATAGGAGCAATAGAGTATGCTCGAAAAATTTGCTCAATTAAGCAATGAAAGCCTAACTTCTTGTTGGATGACGTCATTGAGAGCATTTGAAGAATGATGAATCCACAAATATCAAGACTTCGAGAGCCCAATTCAAGGAAATAGACTAACTCCGCAAACTCACGACTCCACCGAGAGTTCTCAATTATGGAGGGACAAAGATTAGATATACCAAGTTTTCCAAAAGACATCGAAGCAAGACTAAGATAATTAGTAGGAAATTTCCCTTCAATCCAATCAACACTCTTGCCACAAAGATCATCAGAAATGGTTTCATAAGATGGTCTTTCTTCCCTTGGTCTAGGAAGGCGAAAATTACCCAAAGGAATTTTGGTAATCCTTGATACCAACTCTCTGTTAACAATAATCCTTTCTCTATTTATCATGGTCTTGAATTCCATGTCATCAAGATCAACATCATGGATGTTAGCATAGAAGATTCTTGTGAGAGTGTCAAAGCCTTCACCAAGACAATTAAAGATGTTTCCAAGATTAAATTTTTCAAAGCAAACCAAATCTTCTTTATGACCACTAACCATATCCAATTTCTTTTCTAGAATGAACCCACTAGAAGAAATCCTCTCAAATATCTTACTACTAGAATCATTGATAAATCTAATTCTAATAGAATCTTGATTTTTAGGTATAATCATGCTAGAAGAAGATGAATCCAAGTTTTTTGAAACCTTCTTTGAAACCTTGAAATTCCCCATGAGATCTGAAAATTAGAGAAGAAGAAGAAGGAAAAACTTACTTGATATGCTTCTTGAAGATTAATAAAACCCTTGGCCTCCCTTGGATCTCTAAAGATGTTTTAATGGAGATGACACATGAACCCTAGAAACGTTCACGTACGCGGACAAGAAAAGGGAGAAGAAGGGTACGCGTACCACAACTCTTTAATACTCGTTGATGGGCTTGGACCCGTTCATGAACCGCGTCCCACAAAAGGGAAGTAGTATTTCTAAAAACATTCAACAACCAAGGTTCGCACACTGTGAAGAATCATAGTGCTGTAAAAAGGATAGTAAAAAAACTGCATCACTTTAATTATCCTCGGTTAGACAGATAACGAATAAATCTGTCAAGGAGTTTTTCCAAAAGAAAAATTAAAAGAAAATTAACTCTAACACAAAATAAATCAAACCGTTACTTTCCCCATCTCAAACTATATACAAATGAGGGAGATCTAAGCTTGTTACCAAGAGACTAGATGTGCAGAGTGAACCTCATGCAACATCTCCGGTTGATATTTGTGAAAAGTACCATAAGTATAATCATAGTAATGATGATACTCAGGGTTAATAGAACTTTTTAACTCATTTTTCTTATGACCAAGGAATGGCGTTTTCCGACAATTGGAATCTAACCCAGACTCACCAGAAATCTTTTTATCAATTTCACATGAGTTGGTAGTAAACTTGGTTCGTACATCATGAGTACACGATTTGACAGGTACAGAACTTTTATCAGAACGATACTTTTCCTTAATCGAATTGAGTCTTTCTAAGAATTTAAAAACGCCTTCAAAAGCTTTAAATATATCTTTGTCAATAGATCCATCATGATAATATTCCTCAAAGAGATTAAGAAATAATCTAGTGAGATTCCATAGCCTTAAGCTTTGACCACGTTTTCTCGAACAATTTTTCTTAGAATAACTCTTATTTTTTCCTTAAGACTGTTTCTTATCATCTAAGTTTCCCAAAGCCTTAGATGGAACGAGATAATCTATAGAGACCAGAGGTCTTGTGGACAATATTCTCTGAACAATCTTTAAGGAAATCTGGCGTGCGTTACAGATGCCCAGAAAAAGTTTCCCAAAGTAATTTCCCATAAGGATAGACTTTGAGGATCAGTCAAACAAAAACTTATTAGGCTTATAGCGGTTGCCTGCTTTGATACCAATTGAAAAAGCGGGGATCTAACAACCACACCTAATATTTTGTTTAGGCAATCTGTATGGACAAAATCCAATATAATTCAAAGAGAATCAACTAGAAAGTCAGACTCAATCAATGGAAATATATCCAAGAGTTGTATCTCTGTTTCTCAATGTAATCAGCAAATCAAACAGATAGAACGTGAGCCTGATTATTATGAGAAACAACTTGAACGGTACCAAAGACTAATGTTCAAGTGTCAATCAATTTATATCAAAAACCAAAGGTTGGATTATCTAATTGATTGAACTACGCACAACATGTGATATTTCAATTATATAAACGAATATAATGCGGAAAAGAAATAACACAAACACCAGAAATTTTGTTAACGAGGAAACCGAAAATGCAGAAAAACCCGGGGACCTGGTCCAGATTTGAACACCATACTGTATTAAGCCGCTACAGACACTAGCATACTGCAAGTTAACTTCGGAATGGAATGTAGTTGAGCCCTAACCAATCTCACATTGATCAAGGTACAGTCGCGTTCCTTACGCCTCTGAATCCCAGAAGAACTCTACGTAATTGATTCCCTTTGCTGATCTCACCCACAACTAAGAGTTGCTAGGACCCAAAGTCGAAGACTTGATAAAAAAATCTGTCTCACACATAAAAAGTCTATTGAATAAATAAATCTGTCTCCCACAGAAATACCTATGAGTTTTGTTCCGTCTTTTGATAAATCAAGGTGAACAGGAACCAATTGATACACCGGACTTATATTTTCGAAGAACAACCTAGTAATATCAATCACCCCACAATAATCTTAATCGTATGGTAGCGAAACAAGATATTGTGGAATCACAAACGATGAGACGAAGATGTTTGTGACTACTTTTTATCTTGCCTATCGGAGATTAAATCTCGAGCAAATGTTAGAGAAGATAGTACTCAATACGATAGAATAAAGCAAGATCATAACACGCAACTACAAAGAAAATAGTTGGGTCTGGCTTCACAATCCCAATGAAGTCTTTAAGTCGTTAACCTATAATGGTTTTAGGAAAAAACTAGGTTAAAGGAGAATCGACTCTAGTTGCAACTAGTATCACACATGAGGTGTGGGGATTAGGTTTCCCAGTTGCTAGAGTTCTCCTTTATATGGTTTTCAAATCAGGGTTTGCAATCAATGTTACCTTGGTAACAAAGCATTCAATATTAACCGTTAGATGAAAACCTGATTAGACTCAATCTAATATATTCCAACCGTTAGATCGAACTTAGCTTGTTACACACAAATGAAAAGTGACTTCATTTAGATATGGGTAATCGTACCTAAACATGTACACTTAGTTGGTTCAACAATAGTTAACCGAAGTTAGCCATATGAACACTTTCATATCAACCTTGTTCATCTTAACATAACTAGTTCAAATGACTCAAATGAAACTAGTTGTAGAGTTATTCAATTGTTTATATTCTCATAGAAGTATACAAGACATATTTGAAGCAAAATTGATTTTGATTCACTCGAATCAATTCATGAAAATTATAGCCACGGTTTGCAAAAAATTGCATCCCTTATTTTATAAATGTATTAGTTCATGAACAAACCGATTTTAGAACATAACCCACTCAAGTATGCAAACGGGTACGCATACCTAAGTAGTCGGATTTGGTCTGGGTTTGCCAGTATGCGAACGGGTACGCATACTGTCGTACACCACCAAACTCAGTTGAATTCCCGAACTTGAACTTATGCCGATACGCATACGGGTATGCATACTAAGTTCTTGGACTTCAGCTAACAAACCAATACACATACGGGTATGCATACTATGGTTCCCGGATTTGGAATAACTTGCAACAGTTAGCATACAAGTACGCATATTGTGCTATATCCAATCATGGTTAATTTGTTCTAAACTTCCATTTCAATCATTGAAACATTCTTAGAATACGACAATAGCTGTCTCACACAAACTATTATCTTCAAAGCAATTTTCAAGTGATCAAATGATCAATACGAAACATTCCGAGTCTACACTAAATAACTGTGAAAAGACGAGGGTACCCAAATATACCTTAATCTAAAACTTTTCCACCTATAAGTCTTTTCTCCGAAAGTGATTGTCTATGGACTGAGTCGAGACAATATAACTAATCGGTTCACACTTCGTGTGATTGTCTATAGATACGAGATCGAGACAATACGACAACAAGATAAGTTGTGTGATTGACTATGGATACAAGATTGAGACAATTCAACAACGAAGTATGTTTACTTGATAATAGGTTCGGACTTAACAAAACATAATAGGATTGCTATCAAGTAAATAGGAATTAACGTTTGTGTATTTTACTTCTAATTATAATAAAAACAATTATAATTGCGGAAATAAAAAAGTAAAAGACACAGCAAGATTTTGTTAATGAGGAAACCGCAAATGCAGAAAAACCCTTGGACCTTGTCAAGAATTGAATACTCTCGGGATTAAGCCGCTATACAAAATCAAACCAACTTCGTATAGTTGAGACAAAGCAACTAAACCTATAGTTCACCTAGTTCCGTCTGTATCCCTGCGCCTCCAACTTGTAGTAAGTCATCACGCATTTGGAACAATTCCTTAGGTTCGTATTCCAAATAGTAAATGAACAACAAATCTATGCGGTTACAACTCTTTTCAAACAACGTGATATGAGATTGACTAAAGGCTCTTCGTTTATCCCAATAAACTCCTTTTTCAGGTTCTTAGATCTATCCAATAAACAACTACCAAAGTAATTGTCAAGATTTTGCAATCAATACTTCGAATCACAAAGAAACGTATTGATGCCGATCTACTCAACTAATCAATCAAGATTATCACAAAGATAAACCGATTATAGTTGGATGCCCAGCTGATCAAGTTTTGTGCACACCAAAGATTATGAACCCAAATCAGAAATCTTCTTCGTCTTCAAATCTGCTTAGATCTTCAATAAAACCTGCACACAATCAAATTGAATCTCTTGTGATCAGTCACACACAGAATGGAGTCTGTTAACAATGGATTATCACAAGACGTCTTTAGATCTACAAACAGTCTAAAGATCTCCGGTCGAAACTTCGATCTAGTTTGAGTGAATCTTATATCAGAAGAGAAGATTCTCAAGCATAAACAAACTAGGTGCAATCAAAGTTCAACAACAGTTAGTCAATCAAATCAATCGAAAACTAATAATAAACCGCAATTATCTTGTTTCCCACAAACGGTACTAATAGAGCTTCTCAGTCCCAAAGAAGTCTTTAAACCGAGCGGCCGTAAGAGATTTCGCCTAATTAGGTTACTTTCCTCTCCGAATAGGCGGTTCCACAAGTAACATCACAACTAGGTAGTTTTGCTAACTCTTAGGATTAGTTTACTCGAAATGCAAACTACAATATTTATAGACCAATGAAGTTTGGACACCAAGGAATTTCCAAAACCGAAAATATTCTCAAGACATGCAATATATTTCCAAATTCTGTTTCCATAATTCCTGGAAATGCTCTGTCCAAATATTGACCGAAATCTCTTAGAAAATCTCCAACTAGTAAATGCACATTACTAATTTTTATTTTCTAAAGATATGCATTTTAATTGCTGGAAATTAAAAGCATATAAAACTAAAAACCTTTATTAAAAGATTCTCAATTTATTTCGATCCGGGATTCTCCTTTAGCTATTAAGGAATATCTTTGAACAATAAAAGGTAAGAATTACTTCACGTGTTCAAAGTATGTCGACATCTTTTACTTGGTAAATCCTTTTTCATATTTACCATCTTGGAACCGATTTTCCACACTTCCATACAAGTTTAGAATTTGTTCATCTGACTTCCAAGAACTATGTGATTGATTATCTTATCAAATCACCAATCATGGGTTTCACGGTTCTACCAAAACAAGTTTCAGTTCTACCTCCATGTGGGTACTAGAATTAGTTATGCTAGTTACCAAAACTTGGTTGACTAGGTACTAGGATCGGTTCCCACATATATATGGTATCTAACTTGTATTCGGTTGCACAAATCATAGGATCGGTTACCATTCACTAAGATTTTGTTGCACCTCTTACAAGGATCGATTCCCGTACTTGTGATCGGTTGCACCTCTTACTAGGATCGGTTCCCTAATGTCTAGAGTTGGTCATACCAATTACAGTAAATCGATCATACCATATCAGGTGATTACTTAATATCGGTTTCACTAATAAAAGTCATACCAATACAAAAGTCAGGCCTTGTGAATAGTTTTACCAAGATACATAAACAAGTTATGAGCGATTATACTAAACACACATATTGGTAAGATTTGCAATGAATAACAATACCAATAAGCCTAGCGATTTCCCTTTCGATTCATAACACAAGTTTATGAATTGTACTTCCTTTAAACGAATGTAAAAACATTGTTTCCTAGGACGAAATCTTCACCCATACCCATACATAATCACAATAGCATTCATACGATTATATCGATGTCTTATATACGAAGTTCAAAAGATAGACGTTATACTTCATATTGTAATTCCTTAATACTATGTCTAACTAGAGTATAATCATTCACAGCTTTGCAGTTATATTTTCAATATGCACGACTTGAAAGATACGTTAGGAATGAAACAGTTCAAGTAAAATATTACTAACCTCAAGTGGAAGGATGATGTCGTCGTTGTAGTTCTTTACTTCTTCACATTCTTCAAGTCTCACTTAATACTTGTAAGTCTCATATCCTAGTAACTTTCTAGCTAACCTATATGAAGTTGACTCTAGTAAATAATCAAGCGACTCTTTAAATGAGTTTTGATTCACTAAAATATGACAACCAAACTTGACATACCAACGCTTGGTTGGTTCAACCGAGCTATACTCTAACAGACTGTCTCACACAAATCATATAAGATGTTACTAGGCGATTTTCACATGATCATCTTTTGACTTTCGTCAAGAATATAAGATGAACTTGGTTAAAGCGAAATCTTACCAACACATATTTCGAGAAATATGTAAGCGAGTTAAACTCAACTCGAAATATCAAATGTGTATAATCGAAGTCTATATAGCTATACGACTTTTGTCTCAAATTGGAGATAGAGTAGAGAAATAGACTTTTGAGTGATAGATGAGTTTAAGTCTCCACATACCTTTTGTTGATGAAGTTCCACAAGCTCCCCTTAGTAGTTCTTCGTCTTCAATCGATGAACGCTGTGGAGTCTATAGCTCAACTACACATTCTATCCTTATCCGAGACTTATCTATAAGTGGACTAGACTTATAGTTTTTGCAATTAAACTTAATAAACAAGCTTGAGATAGCAACGCTGGCGAGTTCGATCGAGCAGTGCTCTAACAAATAGAAAAATTGGTACCAGATGCCATATGTGCTTTAAAGAAGATGAAACCAGCACCCACCTTCTCCTCCAATGCCAATTTTCTAAAGTTATATGGTTTGGTACTTTTGCATCTCTCCATCATTTTCAAAAAGATCACAATAATATGAAGGATTGAGTTACTTCTTGGTTTAATAACCCAAATTCCATTGAATCTCAAAATAAATAATTATTTTCTATTGTTGCTTGCAGTCTTTGGCACATCTGGAAAGCCAGTAAAAATATGTTTGAAAACAAAGTGGATCATTCCATTAGCATCATCCATAGAGTCAGGCTTTATATTATCTCTTATAATCCAGTCACTAAAGTCCAATCTGACATGATAAAAACATCATAAATCACTGGATTATACCCCCAATAAACTGGATAAAACTAAATAGGATGATTTTGTGAAAGTTAGTTATACTAATGTTGGATTTGCTTTAGTTGGCTGTAACTCTGTAGGAAATTTCTTGGGGTCAATGGCCTTCTCAGCAGTAGCCATAGACATCCCAAGTTGAAGCTGTAGTACTTTTTGAAAGTGACAATTAATCTGTAGTTAATAGTTTCAAAGGAGATGTCTCGAGTTTCAAGTGGGAGAATCAACATATTCTTTTTGAATTCAAATATATGCTTGTCAGTATTAATTCGTGTATTTTTTCTTTTCAAAAAAAAGTCTTGTAACAATATGCTGCTGATAAGATTGAAAAGTTTGCAAGAAGTAGTGTAAGATATCAGGTCTGGTAAGATGAACCACCTAATATTATCAGTCAGGTTCTCCAGCAGGATAACCAAGTAGATATTGCTTGTAGAATTAGATTTTCTGTTTATGAGTCTAACTGTTTGGATTATTTGTTGGAAATCGAAAAATATTTTGCTCTCACGGCGCGAGATCATTTTTGATCTAACAGCTCCCAGCCCGTTGGATTAACTAGATGTGACGTCACTGAACTTTGGGTTTAGCCAGAGTTATCTCTTCCTGATATTAGTTTCAATTTAATCAAGAAAACCCTAAGAAACACTACTAAACTTTACCAAATGCGAATCCATCAAATTCTAGTTATGAAAATTCAAAATTCTAATTACAACCTCACCTACACTACTACAGTGGATCGAATACAACATATTTAGACAATTACTTCACGTTCTTTGAAAAATATAAAATATTTATTACCTATATACTCATATATCAAAAAAATATATGTTTACGATTTAAAAATTCCTTTTAGCAACCAACAATGCCGACAAACAATCTCTTATCGAAATAATTCTCATCCCCATGGTATTTTCCGCTTGAATTTTTTTGATTAGAGGTAATGATAATAATAATCCAACATGAATCTTACCATTAACGATTAACAATAATTTGTAGGAGTTTGATTAAGTTATAAGGTGCTTCTATTTTCTGAAGATTATATTTAAGTAGTGTATGATTATATTAACGGTGGTGGTAATTCAAGAGCTTGTCCTTTCCAGAACCATGGGAATCCATAATTCACTGCCTTATTAACATGAGCATTAAAAATGGAGACAAATGTCGATGCTGCTCAAGGAATTGAGTATTCACCATTCCTATGGGTTGTGTTTGCAATTGTTTTTGATGCGTAATCATATTAAAAATAATACTAGTGTAGTTGTTGTGCAACCTTCCTTTAAAGCGAAAATATGTCATTTTGGAACCTAGGAGCTTTATGGAGAGATCAATGAATTCCTAGAAATGGAATCAATAAGAGTTACTCCTATATTTGATACTTTGATAAGCAAAATGGACAACGTATTATGGAAATGTTTCAGTGATTGAAATAGTTAGGGAAGCAATTTTGAAAGGTGTAACTGTAGTTGAACTAAAGTAGTCGAAATTGTTCCTCGGTCCTACTTGGTTGGGGAGTGAGGAGCGAGGAGCAATAAGTTCGGACTTGGAAATCGTCAAAACTCGGTCTAATACTCGGAATATATTTATAAGAGGCTTATATTTTGTTGCTCATAAGTCATGATTTGCACCTTATTATTTAAATTAAAATCTTAACACTATCATGTAATTAAGTGTGTGATATTGTTATATGGAACGTATTAATTATGTATTTTGAGGTTTTTCTATTTTATAAATCCCATTTGAGGGGTTACGAAAATTTACTTTTCTTATTTTAGTGCATCAAGGCCAACTTGGAAAAATCGTTAACTCATTTTGCTCAAAAATCGGTCCATATCGGCAAAATCGTCCGCCTTAATCGTTAAAAATCGGAAATGCCTTAGAATCGGAAATCGCCTCGGTCATATAGCCTGTAGCGATTACTCGGCGAGTAATCGGTCTTGGAGAGCGATTTAAACATCATATCTAGTTAATCCAACGGGCTAGGAACTGCTAGTTCAAAAATGATCTCGTGTTGCGAGGGAATTTTTTTTT
>JAJJMB010015247.1:0-11186 GCA_023531105.1 Papaver atlanticum | reverse complement strand
CACACCTACAAAAATCCAACAAATCCAACATACATACCCACAAAAAGGCCATAAAATCATGATAGAGCATAATGGAGTACAATTATGTACACACTTACAAAAATCCATCATCTATGCACACAAAACATGCATATATTATTGAGATAGCACAGTGGTGTACAACTATGTACATACCTATAAAAAATCTAAAATATCCAACATCCATACCCACAAAACAAATCATATCTATCATTGAGATTGTACACACCAACAAAAACCCATAAAATCCAACATACATACCCTAAAAAGTCCATAAAATAATGAGAGAGCATAATGATGCACAACTATGTACACACTTACAAAAATCCATCATCTATACCCAAAACATGCATATAATTATTGAGATAGCAAATGGTGTACAACTATGTACACACCTATAACAAAACAAATCCAAGGCCATAAAATCATGAGAGAGCACAATGGTAAACATCAATGTACACACCTACAAAAATCCAACATTTATGTCACAAAACATATATATATTATTGAGATATCACAATGGTGTACAATTATGTACACAACTATGGAAATTCCAACACTTGTTCACATTAGTTGTTTCCCTAATTTTTGATTTTGTGTACATAAAATATAGTTCTGCAAGTGTACAATTATGTACACCCAAATAATCAACATGTGGACAGCTATGTACACCAGAATAACATAACATGTGTGTACAACTATGTACACATTAGTACTTTCCCTAATTTCGTAGACTTCAAAATAAATAACATGTGGACAACTATGTACACCTAAATAATGAACATGTGTACAATAATATAAACTGTCTAATTTGTGGAACTCATGAGCCTACAGTAAAAGAAGATGAACACACTGGATACTTACGATCAAATTGTGTTCAAACTTCAAATGTAAACCAAAATTAGAGACAGACGAACCATTTATAGGCATCACTGACAAGAAAAAACAGTTGTAGTTTAAGTTCTTACTTGGCGAACATCCTCTACATGATGGGTATATGATAGGGAGAGAAAGTCAATTTCGTTTTGAACACCCCAGGTGCTTATAACCTAATAAAAGGAAAAACTTAACATAAGCAAAAGAGGACAAAAACATATAAGAACATGAAGTCTTTTGTGAATCAACATGTGTACAAGTATGTATGCATTAAGGTTCAACATGTGTACAATTATGTGCACAGTAACAATTCAAAAATAAAATGTGCACAAAATGGAAACACAAGCATAAGCTTAAATAGTCGTTTTTCTATACGTGCACCAGTTTGTACACCTAGGCGTGCACCAATTTGTACACCTAGGAATCTATGAAGCATAAGCTTATCAAGTCTGTGCACCAATTTTAAAAACCTAGTTACTTGGCAAGAATAAACTTATGGAGTCATATTTTCACATGTGCACCAGATTTTGCACCCTAATTATAGTTTATACAATCATTACTTAGTGATTGTTTAGAACCTGCTCGCTCTATACTACATTGCTATTCACGCATTTCCAATTTTTCTAGAAAGAATGTAATTATTTTTCATGAGAATAAAAGTGTAATTATCACTACAAACATATATTTTCCAACCAACCTTGATCCGGTAAAGGAATCGTGAACAAATGTACTGAAATACACATATTTTTCAAGATATACTACGACATCCACATGCACTCTTTTGTTATCCACCTTTCTTCCACCAGCTTGCATGATGTATAATAAGCGCACAAAGTAACAAAAGCATTTACAATAACAGAAGAAAAAATATATTAGTAGTAGATGTTTTTCATATTTTGACTTCATGTATTCACATTCAACTTAACTGTTAATATTAGTAGTAGTTTTTAATCAACTTAATTACTCTGAATGATCTGAGCATATTCAATTGGTTAAAAAGAGTATGTTATATGTTTTGATAATGAATTTGAACTTTATGTGGTGGGAATAATTTTAACTTAAGAACTTGTATTATTGTCGGTCAACATGGCTCCACCCGCATGTGTACTGGTAACAACTAAATTATTTGAACATGCAACTGTCCCACTTGTAAGGAAACAACGTCGATGGGTACGGAGTTATGCCGTTAGATGAGCTAGACTGACTAGACTTGGTATACTGACAGTTTCATACATGAAGGTTGAGAGTTGAGACCATTGAATTTGAATGACATGATCGACGTTAGATGAGCTGGAATTTTGCTTCCTGACATTTTTTTATATACTTGGAAAAATCTTGAGATCTAAAAGGACATGCGTGTACCCATACTGGCATTTACAAACAACATGATGTGTTCAATTAGTAAGGACGGAAAATCTACAACATATTCATACGAACTAATAAATTCCCTGTCTATAAGCTGTTAGCCAAAATGCATATACGAAAATCTGCTACATATTCAATTGGTAAGGACGGAATTCATGTTCTGTGCAAGTTGTAAATGTCTATTAACTTGGGTCGAAATGAATCAAAGAAGCGAATCATTCTTCTAAAACGAAATTCTGTATTTTTGGGATGTGATCATAAAATGGGCTTCAATCAGGACATAAAGTATGTCCGGAACAATATATATGTCTAAGAATATTGACAGTACAGAGTGGTAGTACCCAACTTGTCTGATAGAAATGCCAGAAGGATCCGTACTCATAATTAGCCATGGTGCAGAAAAAGGATCCCAGACCTTCTAACTTCTGCTAAGCTAGACCTTCAATCTTGATGTTTCCATAGTATACCATGGTCCTCCTCGTCCAAACACACACAATTTTCAATCGTCTCTACTCCCCAAGTGAAGTTTGTAAAATGGTCATCAAAATACTTGATGGAGCCCAAACAATCACACCCCTGCAATGATTAATCCGTTTTATCCAAGCCAACACCAATCAAACAAAAAATGTAGATGGAAAAAAAGAAAAAAAGCGGACAAAGAGCAAGAGTAAAAACTTATCCTCACCTTTTTCAGAGAATGTGCATTTTTACATGGCCAAGTTCTCCTGCATCAAATGCATTTTACCTGTAATGTGTCTCATTTGGATCACCATATGGAACCACCGTCTCAACAAAACTTAGCCTGTGAGCTACATGTCTCCGTCTCGCACTTTCGTTAGTATATGCAACAGAATATATAACAAAACCCTCTCTAGGAATGAAACTAAACCGAAAGTTCCACTGCACACCGGCAATAAGTTACAATTAGCATTACATTAATATGAACTGAGAAAAAGAACAATGTTAAACACATATATATTAAATAATAGGGAGTACCTTTTGCCATTCTACAAACTGTCCATCAACACGAAAGCTTGGTCCTTCATGCTGCGTTGATGATTCTATGTTAACATTTCAGTCTCCTACCAAATTTTACAATTTTGATCATTTCAATGTATACCTTAAGTACAATACTACTCATAGAATGTAGATAACAAAACATGACTTGTTAGTACAAAAATGGATTCAATATGAAAGATGAATCGCTAAGTTAGTAAAAGGAAGAAGCAGACACATCAACCCTAAATGTGAATATTCAGTAGGATTCAATATGATTTCCTAACAATGCTCACCAAACACAGAACAACAACAATCAATGAATCTTGAAATGGAACTAAAATAAACACAAAAATCAAGCTCAAATACAAATAAATCAATAATAAACTAGGTATGATTTGTAATTACCTATTCATGTCTAAGATAGAAAACACGTCCACATGATTTCCATTGATGGAGAGCACTAGAACAGGGAGAGTTCTACAGAAAAGCAGACTAAAATGAGATAATAATTATAAATCTAAACTCTAATTGTTAATAGAATATGAAATTGAACTGAAGTCATAGTAATTAGGTTACCGAAACTGTCGACAATATTCTGAATCGATATATTAATAACAACGATCAAATTAAATGATAATTACAGATCAAACTTATCTTTCAAACAACTTACGATGATGAAATCTTCAAATTAATTTAATGAAATTATCAATTTCGATTGAATCTTCAAGAAAAAAAAACTGATGACGAAGATATAGGTTTCTTCAATCTGAATCGAGTTCATTTGATTATCATATCAAGTTTTGGAGATTGAATTTTCATCTAGACGATGAGATTAAGGTTTCATATTTTTTATTCAATCGGGAGAGTTGTTTATGTTTTTATGAAAGAGAAATAAAGAAATGGAAACTGTACAGTATTATGACTTTAGCTTATGGGTATTTTTGGGATCAATTTTTTTAGTTTTGGACTAAATCGTTCCTAAAAGGATCAACTCGTTTCAAATTTGACAGATTTGGATCTTTCAGTGCAAGGCTTAAGGGGGCAGGACTAAAGTGTCTAAAGCCCAACAACTATGGGACTAAACATTAATTTCTAGCGAGGAAAATCCATTTTAACTCCTCAGTCTTCGAAAGAGGGTGAAGAAAACCAACTATTTGAATTCTGAGAAAAATTATTAAATATACTTAACATTAAAAAGTGTGCTCATAATGAATAATAGTATCTTTTGAGTTATCAAGGATTAACCGCTAACATTCCTCAAAGGAATAATATTAAATGTCCAAAATTGACACGTATCAACTGATCAAAACAGGTGAAGTAAATACTACTTTAATTATTATATGACAACACAATATCTTTACCAAAAGATACTCCCTTTTTTGGGGAAAGAGAAAGGAATACCAAGTCAAAAAGATCTCAAAGATATGATATCTAGGTAATATCACCCATGCGAAACAATATTTGTATCTTCTATCTAAGCTATAGAAGATGAGCTATAAATATAATATTTACACCAAAATAAAGATGCATCTCTCATTTAAGCCAGTTGTAAAAACGACCTAACCAAAGTTAAATAAAGTACAATCAAAACATGATTTAATTGGGGGCCCCAAAAAACAACTAGGGGCCTCACCCATTTTATTTTCACCCCAAATTTTTCAGGGGTATATTAAAATTTTGTGAAAATACTATTTTACCCTTCACTAAAAATAAATCTTAAAAACCTATTAACCGTTAATCCTAAGCCCCAATTCATTTCTAGTTCTAAACAAAAAAAATCACTCCCCCCCTCTCACCCTCTCGACTCTTATTTTCTCCTCCATTAACGACTCCAAGAAAAAGAAGAAGAAAAAAATTCACCTGAAAAATTTCAGTTACAGTAAAAAGGTTGTCAATTCGACAAGCCTAAACCCTAACGATTTTTCATATGCATGTAGAGACCATGAAAAATCGTTAGGGTATATGATGATCAAGATAACGACCATATTTCTTGTTTTCATATTTTTTTACCCTAGATTAGAGTCGTTAACATAATATAGAAACCTATGACGATCCTCTATGAACGACCCTTTTGTAAATGTTAACGACCCCAGGTGAAAAACAAACAGCCTCTCTGTCCCAAAAAAATTCAGAGTCGTCTTGGTATAAACACACAAAATAACGACTCTTTCTGACCCAAGATAAGAGTCATCAAGGTATATCATATTACCCTGACAATTTTTCATAACCTGGAAAAGTTGCAGGTTTGAGTCATCATTTTTGGTGTCAATACATTGACGACTTTATAAAGTTGTTGGGGAATACATCCCTCGACATTGACGACTCTTTCTCTGTGTTGTGACATATATCCAATCCATGGGAGAATTTAAGATAATCTTACCATCAACACAATCATCTTTGTTGCTTGAACCTTCCCCAACATTATTTCACCTACTTGAATTACTCATTTCTAAGTTTTTCCTCTAAAACCTCCTCTTCTTCTTCTCAACTCACAAACCAAACAAAAAAAAAAAAAAAAAAAAAATCAAAGCAAATTTTGATTCTAAAATCTGATTTTAATCTAACATAATCTAACCACACTATTTAACTTAACTTAATTAAGTTTTAATACTAATCATTCAGGGGCAGTTTAGCCATTTAAAAATATTTTGGTTAAGGGGTGACTCAAATTACGTTTTAATGACCTTTTTTGTCCTCTAGTAGGAGGCCCCTAATTGTTTTTTGAGCCCCCAATTAAACTAGGTAATCAAAAGACTAAACTTTAAATAAATTGAGGTAAATATGTACATGACAAAATGTAGCATCTACCAAGTACTGATAGCTGTAAGGTGATCGAATTTTAGATAATGGTAAGAAATGAGGTTGTCGTTCACTCGGATTTGTAGAGATTAAAGTTTTTAAAAATACTAAATAAATATATACAAAGATATTTAACAATGGGTGAGAGGTACTGGGACTAAGGATTTAGCCAATCTTTATAATATAAGGTTCACTTATTTATTCTCAACAATTTTAGCTCAAGAAATATAAACATGGACTCTATTTTTGCCAAGGTAGATTCTCAAAACATTGATTGTAAATGTTAAGCATGGGACATCAAATCACCTAAGCTAAGCATGACCCATCTAATCAAATGACAACCAATTTAATCAAATCGTATTTCAATTAATTTTAGTGCAAAAGTCATAAAAAAGAATAAAACAAATTTACCCATGTATGAAGTTCGGCGAAAACACACTCAAAATATGTATTCATGGCTCAAAAAGTGTTTACAAGAAGAGAAAATAATGAAACAGGAAATCTGCAACATCACACGTGCGTTATAGACCGACTGTTTCAACTCTCAACTGTTATGATGAAGATAATCGTTACAAATCTGAAGATAAATGTTGCAGATGAGGATAAAGAAACTGTTACAATGAAGATAAATGTTGCAAACCAGTTGAAGAAACCGTCGCTGTTTCCCTGTCTTCACGAGTAGCAGCAGCAGCAACAACAGAGTTCTGAAAACTCTTGATTCACGCCTCCTGAGCTCTCCTATCGACCCCAAACTCTCGACACCCCTTATATATGACCTGGGTAATCTATTTATACCCGAAAGATGCATCGAATCTCCTCCCTAACTTCAAAAAATCTTCTCTTTATTATTTTTATTCTCACGGCAATAATTTCCATTTTTTGATCTTCCACGCGCATGCAGCTGTATTTCTTTCATTTTATACCTTCTTCACGCTCCAGGATATCTATTGAGTCTTCCAAACACGTGCAGTACAGGTTTAAATTTCTCACAACTCGTGCAAGCTCATGTTTTTCCTCCAACTCCCTGTTTGGATTAAAACAAGTTATCCAGCCAAATTTGATCGATAAAATCACCCATACTAGCTTTCTACAGTCATATCATGTCTACCCACTAAGTTTCAGGGATTGAATCTCACTAAATCACGTCCAAACATCCGATTGAAATTCTGCCAGTGAAAGGGAATATTTTCCCGCCAAAAATATTTTTTTTGAATTTGAGAAGAACATGTCCTCCCCCTAATCCTGCACAGGTGTCCCTTTAGCACTTGTCTTATGGGGTGCAAATAGTAATTTTTGGGCGTAGATAGTAATTTTTTTGGGGTTCTTCCGACACATTTTTGGGGTGCTTCCGGTGCATTTCTGGGGTGCCTTTAGTACTCTATCCTGGGGTGTAAAACACCACTTTTCGAGCCAATTTCGCCGCAAGAGCTTATTTCTCTAAAAATACCTACAAAGACATAAAATAACAAAATAAATACAAAATCGAACACTAAAAATATATACAATTGAGACATATTAGACACAATAATGCGTCTATCAAATACCCCCAAACTTATTATTTGCTAGTCCCAAGCAAATTTAATCTACAAAATAAAATCCTAACTCACTGTCGCAGGCATCGTCGATTGCACTTAGCATGTGCAACAAGCCTTTAAACCCCTAGGTGGCCCTAGTGGCCGAGTTATAGTCTCGGGAGGGTTTACCAGAGGTGTACCCACAAAACCTTTACTACAGACCCTAGCTATCTACGCAGAACCTTGGAATGCACTAAAGAACCTCCTTGGTTGGCATACTTATTGATTACGGGAGGAAGTACCCTGATGCGAAATTCCAATTGCTGTATACGAGTTTGCACTCAAGCATACTAAAATTCATATATAAGTGACAGAGCTCTACTCAGATAGTTTCACTATGGGCATCAATATCCGGAGTCAACAAATCACATGGATAGATTAAGAAATGGATATAGAAAAACATAGATGGTTTTGATGTTGACTAGGTGAACGGTGTTTCTTATATCTGTCTGAAGGCCTCTGCCAAGATGAACCTATCCTAATGGACTGAGATACTGGTCTGACTAATATCAACACAACTGGCATATACAAGGGGACCAGTGGTCAATAATCCTAATTCTAGATCAACTCGTCTGGCATATACAAGGGAACCAGCGGTTGATTTATTGAACACACATTATTTATTTATTTAGAACTAACAACATGATTAGATCTTGTGGATCCAAGCGCATGCTTCTTGTCAGCAGATTACATGGTAATTCCCGTGGATCCTGCATTCCATGCTTGTTTAGGCGACGGAGACAGGGAGAACACACACATATTGCTATCCAAGTGTTAAAATTTATTCTGATTGGTCTGTTTTTTTTTTTTTTTTTAGTATCTCAATCACTCTATTATACCCTAGCAGTGGTAACAACTTGAATCGTGAGCCCCACCTAATCACTTAGAGAAACATATTTTAAAAAGAAAATAAAATAAAAACAGAAGTGAAAAGGACTCAACGAGATATGGCGAAACTATCATGTTATTTCTAACACCTAAGCTCTGTGCTTTTACGAATAGACTCTTATAGATGTTTCCATCTACTCAGATTGGTTCCTCAACTCCTAAAACCAAAATGCTTCCATCCACTTAGATTGGTTAGTGCCATCCTTGATAGGCATAAATTTCTAGGCTCTGGAGTTTATTTATTGCAACTAAAAAGTTTTTACCATACCCCCAAACCTAAATCTAACATTGTCCTCAATGTTCTAAAGATGAAATTAAAAGCATGAACAAGGAGAAACTGTTACCATTTGAATCAAAAGAGTTAAGGAAAGATATTACCGTGCTGCATGAGAATGGGTTACCTCCCAAGAAGTGCTAAGTTTAAAGTCTTTAGCCAGACATTGGAAAGGATTAGTCACCTCGAATCGTATAACAGTAGTCGGAATAACTGTGGGTCTTCAAAACCAAATTGAGTTGACCATAGGAAACAACAATAAGCCAAGAAAGTAAACAAGTATCACATGACCTTACCTAGTTTCCTGATAACTATCGCTAACTGTGGTTCAGGTTCAGGTTCTATGAAAGGGTCTAGATAAATTATTTTCATTGGCTGCATTTCCTCATAGGTGGGATCTGAATCATTAGGTCCTAAAGTCTGGAAAAACTCAAATAGGAACTTAGAAGCACACAATAATAACCTAAATAACTGAGGATCCTCTAAGTAAATCAGATTTGACTTACATAATTGACCACAATGAAAGTAGTGGTCATTCTTAAGTAAATGTGTCGATTCTATTAACCTAAAGTACTTAGGCTTAGTCTCTGAACTTGATAAGTGACACATTTGAAATATAAACGTTCCCAAAGTTGGAAGAAAACTATTTGGTGGGAAAACAAAGTCAATCTGGGTATCATAGCCTGGGCAAACCACATCAACCATAGGATAGGTTTCTAACGACTGAACTTCTTCCTGGACATCATTAGGTTCGGGAAAACGAGTATGAAGGTAATCTTGTAAAATGGTCGAGGCACAGATATCAAGTCCTAAGTGAGGGGACTTTATGAGAGTTAAAGGTAAGGCACTAGGAAAGTGATAATCACCCCCAAACTTAGAGTTTTCAGTGTCTCTAGGTAGACTAGTCACAATCTCCCTAATTTATAGATCATCAGATTCTTGGAAATGGTCAATTGATTCTTCTAAGTTATTATCAGGTAGTGCATCTTTACTCATCTCTACGGGTCTATCTTCTTCATCTAAGACTATTGTTTCTAAGTCGCTAGACTCTAAAACAGCATTTTCAGAATAAACCCATTCCTCTAGACCACTATCGGCTTCGTAATCAAAAGGAAAAACTACATCGTCTAAAACGGTGGTATCCCTAATCAAATCCTAGTCCTTTTGAATAGGTAAATAATCATAAAAATTATTTGGATTTGAACTAGAAATAATATAATCATTACAAAGCTCAATTGGATTAATAGTTTCCTGATCACTATGCCTACATATTTAAGATTCTTCATTATTACTATCCTCATCATCATAATAGTACGAAGATGATTGAACCTTATCTAAATAATTAGTGTCTTTTATTCTAACCTCGTCCTCTAAATTAGGCAAATATTCACCATTGATATCAAGAGTAGAATCGGAAACACTATTTTGGATAATTAGATCTTTTAGAGAAGTTCTTTTCTGGGTCTCTAACAAAAGCTTCTGGGCCGACTCACATGATTTCCTGACATAATCTAGGAAAGAAGGTAAAGGAAGTTCACTCGTTGCACTCTCGTCCATAACTAAGTTATTCATTTCTGCAAACTTACGTGCTGTCTCAGCTAACTTACGTGTCGACTCTAGTAAAGACAAATTATTAGAATTAATCTCGTAAGACCAATTCGTGTGTGGATAGTACTCGGGCTCACCATGGGATGAACCATAACCTTTAAAAGATTGGCGTTCCCAACTACTATTCCCACCATGGTCATAAAAATGATGATGTCCATAATCAAATTCAGGTCGATACTCATTGTATTGGCTTCTATCAAACCAGTTTGACATTCTTAATTGCAAGGTAATTCTACACAATCACAAGCAAGGCTGACTTGACCAAATCAAACCTATAAAATCTAGCAAACAACAAACATGATGGCTCCCTTAGATTGTTTCTAGACCAGCTTCTATTCCTCCAAAAGGAACTAGGTATCGTTTTAGCAAACCTCTCTAGATCGATCCAAATAAAGTGAGTCGAAGATAAGTAGGGAAGATCAGAGGAGCTTTGATACCCCCACCTCTTTGGCAACGTTTCCCGTTAGGGCGGCTCTAGTCGACTCACAGTAATCTTCCTGAACTTTTGAGTTATGCTAATAAGATACCCAATACTTCCCTTTGAATGACTTTCCTACAAGCTCGTTACCCTATCGGTCTCGTTCTAATCAGTATTTTAAGCTTGGGTTCGCGTAGGTTTTGTGTTCCTAAGGCGGGCAAGAAGAGAACGGTGATGAAATCCGAACCCTTATCTTGTATGGCCTGGCCTTGCCCTTTACTAAGAAATTAAAGTCCGTATTCAAAACCTCAACATATATGCACCTTAAGGAAGACAGTAAACCCGCTGACAGGGGATTCGCGGGTGT
>JAJJMB010015235.1:6521-22489 GCA_023531105.1 Papaver atlanticum | reverse complement strand
CAATGCTTACAGTCAATGGAACAATATCTTACAAAATGATCAAAAAAATATTTTGCCTCATTTTGGCAAATACAAAGCTTACAATTAATGGAACAATATCTTACAAAATGATTCAAAAAATATTTTTCCTCATTTTTGCAAATACAAAGCTTGTACCACCACCTTTGCATTTTGTGAAAAACTAGCTTTAGATAATGAGACCTTCAAATCAAGTCACAACTAGAGAAATGATGGCTTGTTACAAAGCTTACAGTCAATGGAACAATATCTTAGAAAACTATCCAAAAAATATTTTTCCTCATTTTTGCGGATACAAGCATGTACCGTCGCCTTTGCATTTTGTGAAAACTAACTTTTAATAATTAGACCTTCAATTCAAGTCAGAACTAGAGAAACGATGGGTTGTTACAAAGCTTACAGTCAATGGAACAATATCTTACAAAATGATCAAAAAAATATTTTGCCTCATTTTGCGGATACAAGCGTGTACTGCCGCCTTTGCATTTTGTAAAAACTAGTTTTTAATAAAGATACCTTCAATTCAAGTCAGAACTAGAGAAATGATGGGTGGTTACAATGCTTACTGTCAATGGAACAATATCTTACAAAATGATCCAAAAAATATTTTGCCTCATTTTTGCGGATACAAGCGTGTACTGCCGCCTTTGCATTTTTAAAAACTAGTCCTTAATAAAGAGACCATCAATTCAAGTCATAACTAGAGAAATGATGGGTTGTTACAAAAGTTACAGTCAATGGAACAATATATTACAAAATGATCCAAAAAATATTTTTCCTTATTTTTGCAAATACAAAGCCTGTACCACCACCTTTGCATTTCGTGAAAAACTAGCTTTAGATAATGAGACCTTAAAATCAAGTAAGGACTAGAGAAATGATGGATTGTTACAAAGCTTACAATCAATGGAACAATATTTTACTAAGTGATCCAAAAAATATTTTACCTTATTTTTTCGGATACAAAGCGTGTACCGCGGCATTTGCATTTTTATAGAAACTCACTTTGGCGAATGAGATCTTCAATTCAGGTCTAAAATAGATAAATGATAGCTAATTACAAAGCTTACAGTCAAAGGAACAATATCTTATAAAATGATCCAAAAAATATTTTGCCTCAATTTTGAAAATACAAAGCTTGTACCACCACCTTTGCATTTTGTGAAAAACAAGCTTTAGATAATTAGACCTTCAAATTTAGTAACAACTAGATAAATGATGGCTTGTTACAAAGCTTACAGTCAATGGAACAATATCTTACAAAATGATCCAAAAAATATTTTGTCTCATTTTTTTCGGATGCAAGCGTGTACTGCCACCTTTGCATTTTGTGAAAACTACCTTTGAATAATTAAGCCTTCAATTCAAGTCAGAACTAGAGAAATGATGGGTTGTAACAAACCTTACAGTCAATGGAACAATATCTTATAAAATGATCCAAAAAATATTTTTCCTTATTTTTGCGGATACAAAGCGTTTACCGCAGCCTTTGCATTTTCGTAGAAACTCAATTTTGTGAATGAGATCTTCAATATAGATCAGAACTAGATAAATGATGGCTAATCACAAAGCTTACAGTCAAAGGAACATTATCTTATAAAATGATCAAAAAAATATTTTTCCTCATTTTTGCGAATACAAGCGTGTACCGCCGCCTTTGCATTTTGTGAAAACTAGCTTTCAATAATGGGACCTTTTATTCAAATCAGAACTAGAAAATGATGGGTTGTTACAAAACTTATAGTCAATGGCACAATTTCTTACAAAATGATCAAAAAAATATTTTGCCTTATTTTTGCAAATACAAAGCCTGTACCACCACCTTTGCATTTTGTGAAAAACTAGCTTTAGATAATGAGACCTTCAAATCAAGTCTGGACTAGAGAAATGATGGCTTGTTACAAAGCTTACAATCAATGGAACGATATTTTACAAAATGATCAAAAATATATTTTTCCTTATTTTTACGGATACAAAGCGTTTACCTTGGCCTTTGCATTTTTGTAGACACTCACTTTTACGAATGAGATCTTAAATTCAATTAAGAACTAGAGAAATGATGGCTAATTACAAAGCTTACAGTCAAAGGAACAGTATTATAAAATTATACAAAAAATATATTTCCTCATTTTTGCAAATACAAAGCTTGTACCACCACCTTTGCATTTTGTTGAAAACTAGCTTTAGATAAAGATACCTTTAAATCAAGTCACAACTAGAGAAATGATGGCTTGTTACAAAGCTTACAGTCAATGGAACAATTTCTTACAAAATGATCAAAAAAATATTTATCCTCATTTTTGCGGATACAAGCATGTCCTTCCGCCTTTGCATTTTGTAAAAACTAGTTTTTAATAAAGAGACCTTCAATTCAAGTCAAAACTATTGAAATGATGGGTGGTTACAATGCTTACAGTCAATGGAACAATATCTTACAAAATGATCCAAAAAATATTTTGCCTCATTTTGGGAAATACAAAACTTGTACCACCACCTTTGCATTTCGAGAAAAAATAGCTTTAGATAATTAGACCTTCAAATTAAGTCACAACTAGATAAATGATGGCTTGTTACAAAGCTTACAGTCAATGGAACAATATCTTACAAAATGATCCAAAAAATATTTTGCCTCATTTTTGCGGATACAAGCGTGTACTGCCGCCTTTGCATTTTTTAATAACTAGTTCTTAATAAAGAGACCATCAATTCAAGTCAGAACTAGAGAAATGATGGGTTGCTACAAAACTTACAGTCCATGGAACAATATCTTTCAAAATGATCCAAAAAATATTTTGCCTTATTTTTGCAATTACAAAGCCTGTACCACCACCTTTGCATTTCGTGAAAAACTAGCTTTACATAATGAGACCTTAAAATCAAGTCAGGACTAGAGAAATGATGGATTGTTACAAAGCTTACAATAAATGGAACAATATTTTACAAAATGATCCAAAAAATATTTTGCCTTATTTTTACGGATACAAAGCGTTTACCGCGGCATTTGCATTTTTATAGAAACTCACTTTGGCGAATGAGATCTCCAATTCAGGTATGAAATAGATAAATGATGGCTAATTACAAAACTTACAGTCAAAGGAACAATATCTTATAAAAATATCCAAAAAATATTTTGCCTCATTTTTGAAAATACAAAGCTTGTACAACCACCTTTGCATTTCGTGAAATACTAGCTTTAGATAATGAGACCTTAAATTAAAGTCACAAATAGAGAAATGATGGCTTGTTACAAAGCTTATACTCAATAGAACAATATCTTACACAATGATCCAAAAGATATTTTTCCTCATTTTTGCGGATACAAGCGTGTACCGCCGCCTTTGCATTTTGTTAAAACTATATTTTAATCATGAGACCTTCAATTCAAGTCAGAACTAGAGAAATGATGGGTTGTTACAAAGCTTACAGTCAATGGAAGAATATCTTATAAAATGATCCAAAAAATATTTTGCCTAATTTTTTCGGATACAAAGCGTTTTCCGCGGTCTTTGCATTTTTGTATAAACTCACTTTTGCTAATGAGATCTTCAATTCAGGTCAGAAATAGAGAAATGATGGCTAATTACAAAGCTTACAGTCAAAGGAACGGTATCTTATAAAATGATCCAAAAAATATTTTGCCTCATTTTTGGAAATACAAAAAAGCTTGTACCACCACCATTGCATTTTTGTAAAAAACAAGCTTTAGATAATGAGACCTTCAATTCAAGTCAGAACTAGAGAAATGATGGGTTGTTACAAAGCTTACAGTCAATGGAACAATATCCTACAAAATGATCAAAAAAATATTTTCCATCATTTTTTCGGATACATGCGTGTACTGCCGCCTTTTCATTTTGTGAAAACAAGCTTTAATAATGAGACCTTCAATTCAAGTTAGAACTAGAGAAATGATGGGTTGTTACAAAGCTTACAGTCAATGGAACAATATCTTATAACATGATCCAAAAAATATTTTGCCTCATTTTTGCGGATACAAGTGTGTACGGCGGCCTTTGCATTTTTGTTGAAACTCACTTTTGCGAATGAGATCTTCAATTCGGTTACGAACTAGAGAAATGATGGCTAATTACAAAGCTTACAATCAATGGAACATTATCTTATAAAATGATCTAAAAAATATTTTGCTTCATTTTTAAAAATACAAAGCTTGTACCACCACCTTTACATTTTGTGAAAAACTAGCTTTAGATAAAGATACCTTCAAATCAAGTTAGAGCTAGAGAAATTGTGGCTTGTTACAAAGCTAACAGTCAATGGAACAATATCTTACAAAATTATCCTATCTTACCTCATTTTTGCGGATACAAGCGTGTACCGCCTCCTTTGCATTTTGTAAAAACTAGCTTTTAATAATGAGACCTTCAATTCAAGTCAAAACTTGAAAAATGATGGGTTGTTACAAAGCTTATAGTCAATGGAACAATATCTTTCAAAATGATCCAAAAAATATTTTGCCTTATTTTTGCAAATACAAATCCTTTACCACCACCTTTGCATTTTGTAAAAAACAAGCTTTAGATAATGAGACCTTCAAATCAAGTCAGAACTAGATAAATGATAGCCTGTTACAAAGCTTACAGTTAATGGAACAATAGCTTACAAAATGATCATTAAAATATTTTGCCTCATTTTTGCGGATACAAGCGTGTACCGCCGCCTTTGCTTTTTGTGAAAACTAGCTTTTAATACAGAGACCTTCACATCAAGTTAGAACTAGAGAAATGATGGCTTGTTACAAAGCTTACAGTCAATGGAACAATATCTTAAAAATGATCCAAAAAAATATTTTGCCTCATTTTTGCGGATACAAGCATGTACCGTCGCCTTTGCATTTTGTGTAAACGAGCTTTTAATAATGAGACCTTCAATTCAAGTCGGAACTAGAAAAATGATGGGTTGTTACAGAGCTTACAGTCTATGGAACAATATCTTTCAAATTGATCCAAAAAATATTTTGACTTATTTTTGTAAATACAAAGCTTGTACCACCACCTTTGCATTTTGTGAAAAACTAGATTTAGATAATGAGTCCTTCAAATCAAGTCAGTACTAGTTAATTAATGATGGCTTGTTACAAAGCTCACCATCAATGGAACAATATCTTACAAAATGATCCAAAAAATATTTTACCTCATTCTTACGGCTACAAAGCGTGTCCCGCGGCCTTTGCATTTTTGTAGAAACCCTCTTTTGCGAATGAGATCTTCAGCTAAGGTCAGAAATAGAGAAATGATGGCTAATTACAAAGCTTACAGTCAATGGAACAATATCTTACAAAATGATCCAAATAATATTTTGACTTATTTTTGCAAATACAAAACTTGTACACCTTTGCATTTTGTGAAAAACTAGCTTTAGATAATGAGACCTTCAAATCAAGTCAGGACTAGAGAAATGATGGCTTTTTAAAAATCTTACAATCAATGGAACAATATCTTACAAAATGATCCAAAAAATATTTTGCCTTATTTTTACGGATACAAAGCGTGTACCGCGGCCTTTACATTTTTGTAGAAACACACTTTTGCGAATGAGATCTTCAATTCAGGCCAGAACAAGAGAATTGATGGCTAATTACAAATCTCACAGTCAAAGGAATAGTATCTTATATAATGATGCAAATAATATTTTGCCTTGTTTTTGCAAATACAAAGCTTGTAACACCACCTTTGCATTTTATGAAAAACTAGCTTTAGATGCTGGTGTCACTGAAGTACAGTGGTATAGTACTGGGTGATAATACAAGTGATCTGAGTTCGAAACTCTCTAGCAGCAAATTCTTTACCAATCAAAAAAAAAAACTAGCTCTAGATAATGGGACCTTCAAATCAAGTCAGAACTGGAGAAATAATGTCTTGTTACGAAGTTTACAGTCAATGGAAAAAGAAAAAGTCCACTTTTTCTCTCTCCTAATTTTGCTCTGGCGATTTTAGTATTTTGCTTTTTTTCAAAAAAAAAAATTCCGCGCTTTCATCTTGGATCATCCCTTTGGTGAATAAGGATGGAGGAGCAATCTGTGGGTGATTCTAGTCATCCAAAACTAACTTTTGCTGAACTTGTTATGGGAAAAAATAAGAAAAATCATTATACTACAGCTATTGATATTAATACTTTACCAAACCCTACTGTCAAAGATGGAAAACCGGCTGTGGTTATCCCTCAAGATTACTATGAAGAAGGATGTCAAATATGGCGTTTCAGTCTCATTGGTAGACTGGATCTAAAAGGTATTAAACTGGATGATATAAAAAACAATTTGGAACAACAATGGAAACTGGGTGAGGCTAAAGTTCAGTTTATCCCCATGAACCGTGGTTTCTTTATTATCAAGTTGTTAACTCGGGAGGATAAGGAGAAAGTTTATAGAGATGGTAACAAAGATCCATGGATTGTGAATCAACAGCCATTACGGTTGATAGAGTGGTATCCATGGTTTGATGCAGACAAACAATGTACATCACATGCTACCATATGGGTCAAGTTTCCAGGTCTTCCGGTGGAGATGTGGGTTGAGAAGACGTTGTTATCTTTAGGTAAAGCTCTTGGAAATCCTATTGTGGTGGACAAGAGAACCCTAAATCATGAATATGGCCATTATGCTTCAGTATTGATTGATATTGATTTTTCAAAGCATGATACGGATTCTGTTCATGTTGAAGCTGGGTGTCGCGATTTTTGGCAATCTATTGAAATTTTGAAAAGGCCGAAATACTGCTCGAAGTGTAAAATTGTTGGACATCTAGACTCTGAATGCAGGAAGAAGCATGCTACAACTAATGTTACTCAGCATGCAGCTGGTTCGTCTCAGCAAACTACTTCTCTCGTTATCCATCAGGGTGATCCTAATGCAGCTTGGCAAGTTGCAACTAATAAGAAAAATGGTAAAAAGAATCGTAAGAAACAACCTGAAACTATTCTACAACCTACAGTTGTGAGTGTTGAAGACACTGTTGAGTTGGAACAACAGTTACAAGTTGATTTGGTGAATTCCGAAGCTGATCTGCGCAGGGCGTCAGCTGAGTTTGAGAGAGCCAAACAAGCTGCTCTTGCGCATACAGTTTTAGTTAACAAGGAAAAGTCGGTGAGTACTACTGCCTTAAATACTAAGCCAGGTGGGAATGTTGAATTGACAAGAACTAGACTTCCTAATCCTGGTAGGATTCCCTTATCTTCTTTGTCTACACCGATGTGTGACGCTCTTGAGCAAAGTTCAGAATATACTTCTCATAATAAGTTTAATATTCTGGGTGCTAACTATGTTGGAGAATCCTCCAGCAATCCTCTTCTGGAGATTGGTAAGGTTGATGAAGTGGCTAAACGTGCTAAGCAACAGCAGCTGATAGCTCTCCAGGCAAAATTAGATGCTTTGAGAGATCAGGATTCCATGTCAGACTCGGAAGAATCTGAGTTAGGAGTTCATGCTCGAAAGGGTTATTCACCAAGACTAAAGTCCTCCTCAAATACTTCTCAGCAAGTAAAGCTAAATAAGACTCAACACCCCAAGGTTTAATTATGCGGGTTCTTTTCTGGAATATTAATGGGGTTGCTCGTGATGCAGCTCAATGTAAACTTAGGGATTTAATTAGAGAGTTCAAGCCGGATATTCTTTGTCTTGCAGAGCCAAAAGTTCATTGCTCGATTGGTTTTGGTAATAGACTTCAGATGGAAGGTTTTTCTCCACATGTTATTAATAATGCTACATCTACTAGTATTGCTAATATTTGGATTTGTTATTTAAATGGCATTGAACCCGTGGTTATTAATAAGAGAAAGAAGGCCATAATTGTTGCAGTCGATGGAGTTCATGTCTCTTTTGTTCATGCCAGTTACGTTCAGGTTACTAGGAGGAGACTTTGGCAGCAGCTAAATATTCAAGATACGTCGAATCCGTGGCCTGTCATGGGAGACTTCAATTGTATTCTTAGGCTTGATGAGAAGAGGGGTGGTCTTGAGCCTAGGACTTCAGCAATAAATGAGTTTTCTAATTGGATGGATGATAATAATCTATTTGAAGCAGATTTCTTGGGTACTAAATTTACTTGAACTAATGGTCAGTCAGGTTCTCATAGAATCATTAGTAAGCTGGATCGTGCTGTTATCAATGCTGCGTGGTTAGCAAAGTTTGAGAATTGGCGGTGTAAAGCTCTTCCTAGAGAAGTTTCCGATCATTTTACTCTTTTGGGTTTTCCGTTTGCTGTTCGAAGACCTAAAAGATCTCCTTTTTGCATTCAAAAAATGTGGTTCTTGCATACTGATTTTCTTTGTGTGGTAAGTGAAAGCTGGAATATGCCAGTTCATGGTTCTCTTGACTTCGTATTTAATTATAAATTCAAGAGGCTGAAGGGGGTGATCAAGGAGTGGAATCTCTCTGTTTTTGGTAATGTTCATTCACGTTTAAAGCAAGATCAGCTGAGGTTTGAATCTGCAGCTCTTTGCTCGGATGAGGATCTAAATGACGTTACTAAACTTAATCTTATGAAGGATGCTATGTCTAGGCTTAGTGAGACTCGGCTTCAGCACAACACTATGCTTAAACAAAAGGCAAGAAACCAGTGGATTGTGGAAGGTTCAAGCAATACTATTTTCTTCCATAATAGTATACGCATTCGCAGGAGTGCTAATACTATTTCTGAATTAGTGGATAGTGCTGGCCATACTATCTCTAATTATGATCAGTTGCGTGACCATGTGGTGCAATTCTATGAAGATAAATTTAATGGAAATGAATTAGATTATGATGCAAGTTTATTCGATTACGAACATGTTAGTATCTCGGAGGAAGAAAGTCTTTCCATGGACAGAATTCCTACTTCTGACGAAATTAAACAAGCAGTTTTTGATTTAGGAGCTGACAGTGCTCCGGGGCCGGATGGTTTTTCTGGTTGTTTCTATCGTCATTGCTGGGATATTATTCAAGATGATTTGATAAAGGCTGTTATTTTTTGTTGGAGTACTGGTCATATTCCAAATGGGGTAAATTCTAGTCTTATCATTTTGCTACCAAAGGTAAGAGGTGCAAATACTCTTCGTAATTTTCGACCAATTGGTCTTAGTAATTTTTTCTTCAAATTTTTTACTAAAATCCTTGCTACTAGACTGGGTAGTGTTTTGGATAAACTTGTTTCTGAGGAACAGGTAGCATTTATGAAGGGTCGTAATATCCATGAGAATATAAGTTTGGCTTCTAAAATGGTTAATGAGCTTCACATCAAGAGGAAGGATGGTAACATTGTCCTTAAGCTTGATATCTCCCAGGCTTTTGACATGGTGAGTTGGTATTTTGTGTTGGAAGTTTTTCGTCGATATGGTTTCTCTGAACAGTTGTTTGCTTGGATTCTTAACATTTTGAATTCTGCTAGAATCTCTATTCTTTTGAATGGCAGTCCGGAGGGTTATTTCAAAATAAATAGAGGTTTACGTCAAGGAGACCCCCTTTCTCCTTTGATTTTTGTCTTGATTGAAGATGTTCTTAGCAGAAATATTACGAAGCTTTTTATGGAAAAAAAGATGTCTCATATTGTAACAAGAGGTGGTATCTCTCCTACTCACCTTTTCTTTGCTGATGACATTATGATTTTTTGTAAGGGAAACCTAAAGAGTCTTCATAATCTTGTAGACTTATTGGGTAAATATCAAGTTGCTTCTGGCCAAACTGTGTGTAGGCAAAAGAGCAAGATTTATTATGGTGGTGGTTCTTCAAGTAGAAGGAATTATCTTGCTAATTATTTGGGTATGAGTGTAGCCACTTTTCCTGACCGTTATTTGGGAGTTCAAATTATGCCAGGCACTGTTCGTTACCATCACATTTCTGGAGTTATTGAGAAGATTAAAGCGCAACTTGCTGGTTGGAAGGGTTTTTTATTATCTTTTCATGATCGTATTGTGCTTGTTAAATCCGTTATTACTAGTTATTCTATTCACAACATGGCTATTTATAAATGGCCTTGCAAATTCATTTTGCAGTGTGAAAGAGCAATTAGGAATTTTATTTGGACGGGAGACTCTAATGTTTGTCGTGCTGTGGTTGTAGCTTATGATAAAGTCTGTTGCCCTTTTGAGGAGGGGGGTTTGGGCTTAAATCGTATGGCTACCATGAATAATGCCCTTCTTATGAAACTTTGGTGGAAAATTCGCACTTCAAAAAAGAAATGGGTTGGCTTTCTTCGTGCTAAATTTTTTGGTAGGAATGGTTGTATCAAGTTGAATGGTTTGAAGTCTTCTATTCTTCCTAGTATTAGACAAGTGTACAAGATTGTTTAATCTAACACTAAAGTGTTGGTAGGTGATGGTAGAGATACTTCTCTTTATTATGATGCATGGTTCTCGGATAGATGTATTGCTGACATCCTTAATGATTATACTTTGGATAGAACTGTGCTTGTTAGTGCTATTTTGATTGTCGGGCATTGGGAAATTCCCGGGGAGCATTTAGAACGCATTACAGCTGCTGGTTTTGATGCTAATCAATTGCCTATGACTTTGGAAGGTGAAGATTCAAGAATTTGGATGCCAGACTTAAAGGGGACCTTCTCTGTTAGTTCAGCAAAAGAGTTAATACGTCAGAAGTATCCCAATTTTGCAGGCGCGTCTCTTTTATGGAGAAAGGAAGTTCACCCTACCTTAGCTGCACAGAATTGGAAATTTCTGCGTGGTGCTTGAGCTACTTATGACATTATCCAAAACAGGTTTAAAATCCATCTTGCAAGCCGTTGCAGCCTTTGTGGAGTCGTGGAAAAAACTCTTGATCATGTCCTTTTCCATTGTACTTTTGCTGGCCGTGCTTGGAACTGGATTGCAGATATTTTTGATTTAATTCCTAATGCTAACCTTGTGGTGTCTTGCAAAGCAGCTAAAGGAAGGAGTACCATGATCCGTGACCTGTAGCTGATTACTAATCTTGTCATCAAATCAGAGTTGTGGACTGTGCGTAATAAGGCTGTGTTTCAACGTCAACAACCAAGATGGAGTATTTTCTTCAAGCGTGTGTTGAAATTGATTCAAAATTTTGCTGTCCAGCTTAAAGGTTTCATGTGGAACAGTGATGCAGATGTAATAATCCTTGATTATTTCCGTGTGAACCATAGAAGAGTAAAGCTTCTGCAACCAATTGAATGCTTTTGGGAGCCTCCGGAGGAGAATGAGATCCAACTTTGCTGCGATGGAGCGGCGAGAGGGAATCCAGGTGTTGCCGGTGCAGGTGTAGTGGCACGAGATGCGAGCTGTTCAGTCCTAGGAGCTATGTCTATTGGACTTGGGGTTACTACAAACTACTTGGCAGAACTCTATGGTATTATCGTGGATGTAAGATGGGGAGTTAGGCGAATTTGCATTCGGTCTGATTCTTATGGTGTTGTTGAAACTTTTAAGAGTGCTAATATTCCTTGGTTTGCTAGACTAAGGTGGGTGGCAGTTTGTAGGCACTATGATGCAATACGGTTTATTCATACCTATAGGGAGGCGAATGTCTCTGCAGATGCTATGGCAAAAAGGGGATGTCTTCTTAATGATGAAGAAGGTTTACATTATGATGGAAGACCATTTTTTTTTTTCTGTTGAATATCCAAATGCTGCTTATTATAGATTCAAATAGTCTACAAGTTTTTGGGATTGCTGTGACCTCTTTTCTTGTAACCTATTTTTTATAAATTTGTTATCTATTAATACAATTTTTTGACTTATAAAAAAAAAATTCAGTCAATGGAACAATATCTTACTAAATGATCCAAAAAATATTTTTCCTCATTTTTGCGGATACAAAGCGTTTACCGCGGCCTTTGCATTTTGTGAAAACTATCTTTTAATAATGAGACCTTCAATTCAAGTCAAAACTAGAGAAATGATGGGTTGTTACAAAGCTTATAGTCAATGGAACAATATCTTATAAAATGATCCAAAAAATATTTTGCCTTATTTTTGCGGATACAAAGCGTTTACCGCGGCCTTTGCATTTTTGTAGACACTCACTTTTGCGAATGAGATCTTCAATTCAGGTCAGAATTATAGAAATGATGGCTAATTACAAAGCTTACAGTCAAAGGAACAATATCTTATAAAATGATCCAAAAAACATTTTAACTCATTTTTGAAAATACAAAGCTTGTACCACCACCTTTGAATTTTGTGAAAAACTAGATTTAGATAATGAGACCTTCAAATCAAGTCAGAACTAGATAAATGATGGCTTGTTACAAAGCTTACAGTCAAAGGAACAATATTATACAAAATGATAAAAAAAATATTTTGCCTCATTTTTGAAAATACAAAGCTTGTACCACCACCTTAGCATTTTGTGAAAAACAAGCTTTAGATAATGAGACCTTAAAATAAAGTCAGAACTAGATATATTATGGCTTGTTACAAAGCTTACAGTCAATGGAACAATATCTTAAAAAATGATCCAAAAAATATTTTGCCTCATTTTTTCGGATACAAGCGTGTACCGCCTCCTTTGCATTTTGTGAAAACTATCTTTTAATAATTAGACCTTTAATTAAAGTCAGAACTAGAGAAATGATGGATTGTTACAAAACTTACAGTCAATGGAACAATATCTTATAAAATGATCCAAAAAATATTTTGTCTTATTTTTTCGGATACAAAACGTGTACGGCGGCCTTTGCATTTTTGAAGAAACTCACTTTTGCGAATAAGATCTTCAATTCAGGTCAGAAATTGAGAAATGATGGCTTTTCACAAAGCTTACAGTCAATGGAACAATATCTTACAAAATGATCAAAAAAGTATTTTGCCTCATTTTTGCGGATACAAGCGTGTACCGCCGCCTTTGCATTTTGTGAAAACTAGCTTTTAATAATGAGACCTTAAATTCAAGTCAGAACTATAGAAATTGTGGGTTTACAAAGCTTACAATCAATGGAACAATATCTTACAAATTGATTCAAAAAATATTTTGACTTATTTTGGCAAATACAAAGCTTATACCACCACCTTTGCATTTTTTTGAAAAACTAGTGAGACCTTCAAATCAAGTCAGGACTAGTTAATTAGTGATGGTTTGTTACAAAGCTTACAATCAATGGAACAATATCTTACAAAATGATCCAAAAAATATTTTGCCTCATTTTTGCGGATACAAGCGTGTACCGCCGCCTTTGCATTTTTTGAAAACTAGCTTATAATAATGAGACCTTAAATTCAAGTCAGAACTAGAGAAATGATGGGTTTTTACAAAACTTATAGTCAATGGAACAATATCTTATAAAATGATCCAAAAAATATTTTGTCTTATTTTTGCAAATACAAAGCTTGTACCACCACCTTTGCATTTTGTGAAAAACTAGCTTTAGATAATGAGACCTTCAAATCAAGTTACAAATAAAGAAATGATGGGTTGTTACAAAGCTTACAGTCAATAGAACAATATCTTACAAAATGATCCAAAAAATATTTTGCCTCATTTTGGCAAATACAAAGCTTGTACCACCACCTTTGCATTTTGTGAAAAACAATCTTTAGACAATGAGACCTTCAAATCAAGTCACAACTAGAAAAATGATGGGTTGTTACAAAGCTTACAGCCAATGGAACAATATCTTACAAAATGATCCAAAAAATATTTTGCCCCATTTTTGCAAATACAAAACTTGTACCACCACCTTTGGATTTTGTGAAAAACTAGCTTTAGATAATGAGACCTTCAAATCAAGTTACAAATAAAGAAATGATGGGTTGTTACAAAGCTTACAGTTAATGGAACAATATCTAACAAAATGATCCAAAAAATATTTTGCCTCATTTTGGCAAATACAAAGCTTCTACCACCACCTTTGCATTTTATGAAAAACAAGCTTTAGATAATGAGACCTTCAAATCAAGTCAGAACTAGAGAAATGATTGGTTGTTACAAAACTTACAGTCCATGGAACAATATCTTATAAAATGATCCAAAAAATATTTTGTCTTATTTTTTCGGCTTCAAAACGTGTACGGCGGCCTTTGCATTTTTCTAGAAACTCAATTTTACGAATGAGATCTTCAATTCAGTTCAGAACTAGAGAAATGATGTCTAATTACAAAGCTTACAGTTAATGTAACAGTATCTTATAAAATGATCCTAAAAATAAATTTCTTCATTTTTGAAAATACAAAGCTTGTAACACCACCTTTTTTTTTTTTTGGTAAGTCCAAAATTGAATTAATAAATAGCAAAACTACAGCAAAGTTTGTAAGAAAAGAGGCACATCACTCAAAAATCTTACAAACTAATCAAATCTGAAATAAGTTACATTTGGTACCACCACCTTTGCATTTTGTGAAAAACTAGCTTTAGATAATGAGACCTTCAAATCAAGTCAGAATTTGATAAATGATGGCTTGTTACAAAGCTTACAGTCAATGGAACAATATGTTTCAAAATGATCTAAGAAATATTTTGCCTCATTTTTGCGGATACAAGCGTGTACCGCCGCCTTTGCATTTTATGAAAACTAGCTTTTAATAATGAGACATTCAATTCAAGTCAGAACTAGAAAAATGATGGGTTGTTACAGAGCTTACAGTCTATGGAACAATATCTTACAAATTTATCCAAAAAATATTTTGACTTATTTTTGAAAATACAAAGCTTGTACCATCACCTTTGCATTTTGTGAAAAACTAGCTTTAGATAATGAGACCTTCAAATCAAGTAAGGACTAGTTAATTAATTATGGCTTGTTACAAAGCTTACAATCAATGGAACAATATCTTCAAAAATGATCCAAAAAATATTTTGCCTCATTCTTACGGCTACAAAGCGTGTACCGCGGGCTTTTCATTTTTGTAGAAACTCACTTTTGCGAATGAGATCTTCAATTCAGGTCAGAAATAGAGAAATGATGGCTTGTTACAAAGCTTACAGTCAATGGAACAATATCTTACAAAATGATCAAAAAAGTATTTTGCCTCATTTTTGCGGATACAAGCGTGTACCGCCGCCTTTGCATTTTGTGAAAACTAGCTTTTAATAATGAGACCTTCAATTCAAGTTACAAATAAAGAAATGATGGGTTGTTACAAAGCTTACAGTCAATGGAACAATATCTTACAAATTGATCCAAAAATATTTTGACTTATTTTGGCAAATACAAAGCTTGTACCACCACCTTTGCATTTTTTGAAAAACTAGCTTTAGATAATGAGACCTTCAAATCAAGTCAGGACTAGTTAATTAGTGATGGTTTGTTACAAAGCTTACAATCAATGGAACAATATCTTACAAAATGATTCAAAAAATATTTTGCCTCATTTTTTCAAATACAAAGCTTGTACCACCACCTTTGCATTTTATGAAAAACAAGCTTTAGATAATGAGAGCTTCAAATCAAGTTACAACTAGAAAAATGATGGGTTGTTACAAAACTTACAGTCAATGGAACAATATCTTATAAAATGATCCAGAAAATATTTTGTCTTATTTTTTCGGATACAAAACGTGTACAGCGGCCTTTGCATTTTTGTAGAAACTCACTTTTGCGAATGAGATCTTCAATTCAGTTCAGAACTCGGGAAATGATTGCTAATTACAAAGCTTACAGTCAATGGAACAGTATCTTATAAAATGATTGATAGACGCATTTATGTGTCTATTTTCATCTCTATTGTGTATATTGTTAGTACCCATTTTTGTACTTATTTTGGTATTTTATGTATTTGTAGGTATTTTTGGGCAATAAACATTTTTTGAGAAATCGGCTCGAAAAGTTGATAAATGCAACCCGAAGGACACCTGTTATGCGGACTCCAGCATCGGATAAGGGGCGACCATTGGATAAGGGGCACCTTCTCCTTCCTCTTTTAAACTCGAATTTTGGTGGGAAGAATAATTCCTCGCCTGTGAGTCGTTGCGAACTTTTCCATATCGGATTTGGACTAGACTTTCGGTGAACTTGGTCTTGGATATGGTTTGCATGGGCTTAATACATTACAAC
>JAJJMB010015214.1:0-17672 GCA_023531105.1 Papaver atlanticum | reverse complement strand
GATTAGAAACCATCTATGTACCTTATCATGAAGCATAGCTACCAATGTAATATGTAGCATTAATCCATTAAGAATTGGTGTTTCCATTGCTAACTGCTTCTGCAGACCCATTTGGCATCATCACGAGACACGAGAAGTTTCCTTCAAGGTTTGCCAGCATTGACAGTGTTAACAAAGATCAAACAATCAAAGTGTTAAGAGAGATCAAACAATGGATGGCAAGTTCTCTTACTGGAAAACAAAGTACAACTGAAATAAGAAAATCACTGGCCAGAAGATACGCCAATCAAGTTCCTGAAAGCAAATAAACATCAAGGCAGAACTGGATTTTCAAGTTCTCCAATTTCCTCCTCCTTAGCCCAGGCTTGGGACCAGCATTTACAATGGCGGAGTTACAAAGGGGTTCGATGATTTTTGCAAGGCAAGATGTTGGTTTTGTTGCTGGTTTCCGTTAACTTGCAGCACAATCTGTAAAAAAAGAGCAACACAACTGGGTTTAGCCAAAACTTGTAATGGAAAAATAATCTTTCACTGCTGACAAGCTAATTGTATTTGGGAGTTGAACAAGTGCAAGTGACAAAATTTAATAGGAAATATTTACAAGCATGTCATATACCACGGGGAGCAAAGAGTGTGATTCCTGGTCTTTATTCTAAAATTTTAAGTCCAATTTTATGTGAGCTAGAAAACGTTTGAAAACAGTGAAAAGTACAGTAAAATGGTAGATTTTTTCCAGCTTACTGAGTCAACTGAAACTGAACTGAGGGGACTTCATCTTGCTGAAAAGCTAATCAAAAATAAAATAAAAACATAAACATAAACATAGGTTATTATGATGGACATAATATCAATGAAAAATAATGAGAACATACACATATATAGTAAACTTTGTAAGTGTTTTGTTGGAGTAGCATTGGTCGAAATTTTACGACATACTCATATATAGTGAACTTGTACTTCTGTTTCAAGAACAACCGAAAGATTATTAGAATCCGCACCAGCGAAGAAGAGACTGATTTTATTATTACCGATGATATTGTTTTGCATACTCGTTTGCTCAATAAGGTGGATTCGATAGGTAAGCAAGAAAGTATGTTTTCTACGACATCTGTTGGAAGGTTCTCCATTAAGATGATTTTGCGTATAACAGAAAGATTACGCTGGAGCTGCGCACACTTGAGATTAATAATCAGTTTCTTTCAATTGAACCCAAAATCATCTTGATGTTCGAACAAATATCATAAAAAGCATTTGCTTTCGCGTCTACCAAATGATCCATTTTAAAGAGCAAACAGATACAGCTGATCGGGGAAAAAAAAGAGCAAACAGATACACATAAACCTCATCGGTAATAATAAAACAGGTCCATTCTTCGCGTATCCAGATTTTAATAATTTGTCAACTGATATTGAAACAAAAGTATGGCTCTTTACTTTGGAGATGAATATGAAACAAACCTCGAGCAATGTTACTCCAAGAAAACACTTATAGAGTTAGACTGAATAAAATACAATCATGATATCCGAATGTAGTTTAAATCAATAAAACCAAACTAGGGTTTGGGATCGATCTTCTTCTTCATGCATAAACAAATTCTCGAAAAATCCATTAGCAGCATTAGCCCACCAGTTGGAAAAGTTTTATGAGGAAAGGAAAACCTAGAGATTCCATTAGCAGCAGTAGCCGAAATGGGTGGTTCAAGAATGAAAATAAAATGGCCATTGCAAAGGGCCTAGCATACAAGTACGTCCAGTGGAAGACAAAGAGGAGCCAGTCCTAGTCCAGAAAAAAAAAATCAAAAATATTGAACCTGACGTGAATCGAACACGCAACCTTCTGATCTGGAGTCAGACGCGCTACCATTGCGCCACAGATCCATCTGTGTTCTAAGGTCAAGTGAAACCCTACAAATAACGAATATCTCTGTTTGGATGCTAGCTACTTACTACGCATAACTGTTTCAAGAGTGGCTATCATTACAAACACAACTCACAGATGTACAGAATCACGTCAGGTATTGGTGTCATGGATAAGCAGTTACCCTATCTAAGAATCTGAAATCTAAGAGGCAAACTGCAGAAATGCAGAACGCAGGAACCCAAACATTTGATGGATTAACTAGTAAGTGCCAGCAAGTTGTAAAACGGCAAAGAAGCACTTTCAAAACCAACATACCAAAGTAATATGAAATAAATAGTGGCATGTACAACCACCAACTACATAAAACAATTGAGCTGATAGAAGTTTGGAAACTACAACAACCAAAACTGAACCACAAAATGGTTGATAAATTAGAAGAAATACAGATGACCTTGAAAAACACATCTGAGTAGGATAAAACAAAAATAACCAGTTGACAAACTCAAAGCTAGGAAAGAAGACTTGATGTCGGAGATTAATTGGAAGGAAATAACCCTTCTTTTCTCGAAAAATTACTTGTTTCTGTTCGAGCCAGATATGCCCACCAACTGCAGCTAAAACAATGTTCATGATTGCACTCATTGCAGCTGCTACATAATTTGTTGCCCTGCAACTGCATGCCAGCTTCCTTGTCTTTCCATCTGGAGGCAGGAAAACATACAGCACTTACAAAACCTAGATTCAATTTTCAACTGTTCGATTAAAATCAATTGGATTTAGGATCACCGAAGGGTGCAAACGCAAATTAAATTATACATGGGAAAAATAATTAATTTCAAAATTGGTTCTAGTACGACAAATGGCGAGCCCTCGGTGGAGTAAAATCATACTACTGCAAAATATAATTTCACTGCACAGGGACTCACCATTCCCGAATGACATGTTTCACCCTGCCCACATATGATAACTATATTCATTGTTAACCATAAAAAAATCAGTTGTTAAACAACTAAAAAATCTTTCTAATATGATAATCTAGTGAATATGCATACATAAAATTCACTTACCTTCGAGAGTAGGAGTCATTATGATCACTAATCCATTGATGCTGCAAACTGAAGTCATATCCTCTTGGTTGTCACCATCGCAGAGAAACCAGTAATATTTGCAGCTTCAGCCGCTTAATCAGTCATCCAGTTGTTGGTCACCAAGAAATGATCTCCGATTCAAGCTTGATGGTGATCAAGATGCCTAGTAAAAGTTGGAGTGATCAAACTGCAAATATCTTGAGTTAGTCTTTAGCCAAGAAAGACACTACTCTTGAGAGGACAAGTCATTGATGATTGTGATCTCCAGGGTATGTGTAAGGATTTCCATACAAACCTAAGATCAGATTCATAAACCCCCATTCTTGGATTTGTGTTCTTGCAGGGTTTAGGATCTTGAGATTTCTCCTAAGGGGTTTTTCTTCAAACACCGCCTCTCACTGCCTCAGTACTCACTAGTCTTTATCTTTAAAGTCTAAGCCAAGATTCTAGGGCTCATTGAACGGACATTTGTCGATTTACTAAAACATCCATGAGCTATAACTGAATCGTTTGTGATGAGAACTCGAACTCAGTGAGCCAAAATGGTCACATGAACAGTAGTCATTCGAAAGGCTATCATTGAAGTTGGTTTGTTGGATCCATCGGAAAAAGAAAACATCACACATGCACAACTAAAAGAACGTTAACGGTCAATAATTAAGTTCAGGGAATAAATAACATCGCACATGCACATGATCACATAAACATCACACATGCACATGATCAGAAACGATTTAAGCCGTTAAATGAAAATTTTAACTTGAAAGAACTGTAGACTAATATGCATCTATTTATCTCAATGAGTTTCTATATAAACAATTCTTTTGAATCTGTTTTAGCATCAACAAATTGAGACAGTCGAAAGTTATAGAACAAGAAATATAGGCATGATGACAAAGTCTGTCAATGCTGCAATGGTTCTGCTAGCCTTTTCAGTTGTTGTTTCGGTGTTTATTAGCGTAAGTGGTGCGAGAGAAATTGATAGCTCTTTTAAGTCTCCTTCAGAAGCACATAAGGTAAGTCCAGTTCCAGAACAATGTGACATTACAGAACCATGTGGAGAGTTTGTGGTTAATCTTATTGTGTCCAAGACCTTGCCAAGCAAAAAGGATGTTGCATGTTGCCGTCAAATTGTACAAATTACAAAGTATTGTTGGGAAAAGATAATGGAGTTTCTTGAAGATGCAAAAGTTCCTCCTTTTGTTAACCTTCATCCATGGGCCGAAAATGCATGGGACAAGTGTGTCAATATCACAAGCTCTCCTTCACAAGCACCAATGATGACCGGTAACTCCTCTACACCATCACCTATATGGCCCGAACAATGTAGGATTTCTCAATCAAGTATAGACATTTTAAAACAACTCCTTGCGACAAAGACTTTTCCAAGCCAAAAGGATGTTACATGTTGCCAAGAAATTCTTCAAACGGGCAAGGATTGTTGGGAAAAGACAATAAAGGTCTATGAAGATCCTAATATTCCAGCTCTGGCTCACTTACATCCATGGGCAGAAAATGTTTGGAACAAATGTCTCATTCTTATCAATTAACAAGTGCTGTATACTATGTAAAACGATTACAAATAATGATATGATCATCTCTATCTGTTTCTGAATAAACTTGAAAAATGGAGAAACGATGCAATGTGCCTCTGTTAACATTCAACCTCAGTCCTTGCAAAATTGAATCATTCAGTCCGCATTATGTTTAGGTTATCAACAATTGGAAGTTTTCAGTAATCATATGTAAGCAATGAAAAAAGAGTGCATAATGAAAAAAGAGTACCTGTATGCAGGATTTTTCCTGTTGCGGAGAAATCATAAAAACTACTCAGTTCTGCTGGGATAAAACAATTGAGATTCTCGAAGATCCAGATGTTCCTGCTCTGCCTCACCTTCATCCGGTTAAATAGTAAACCAATAACCATAAATTCAGCATGGCTCATTTAACTTTTTTCCAGCACAATGTTTGCATTCGACAGAAGTATGGTCACACTATAACTGAAATGTGCAATCACAGTATCTATACATATTCAAACGCATAAAAATCACGAGATTCATTTAAACTATCAGTGTAGCATCTTTAAGAAACAAAGTACTAAACTTTGTACAATGCAATCGTTTTTTCATTTTTTTAGTTCACTTCTTTCGCTTATGTTTGCATAATCTTTGAATTCCTTCCTTCAATGTTGCCCTTCGTCCCTCTTTAAAGTTCCAAAGTTCTGGGACTGCATATCTCCCACTGGCATTATACTCATTCATCTCTGTTAACGCAGTTGTCACAGCCTTGAATACCTCATCTCCCATGGTGATCCTCAGATAATTCAGCTTTTCATCCTTCTCGTTAATTATCGTCTACACAGTTTAATGTTTGTGATTTAAGGATGCTAATATAAGAACGAGCTAGTTTTTTAATTTTCCTCTCCAAATTCAAGTTTTGATATTATAATTAAAGACGATAAAAAAGGAATAAGCAGCGGAGTCAGGAGAGAAAGTACCTTATATCTATCATTCCCAACCTCAACATTTACAAAAGGAAACCAATCTGAGTCTCTAAGGTGGCCTTCCCATAAGCTGCAAAGCTCACTAGCTTTCAGAGCTGCTTCATCTCCACTATAGTTCTGGCATAACTTCTGGAAAGGCTTAGGATCAAGTTCGCCCATTCTCTTAACGCGGATGATAGCACGGTTACCTGTTTCTTGGATCAATTCCTACACACAAGGAACATTAGTGAGGTAGGAAACATTGATGTAAAGCGTTTCTCCTTCCTAATAATGGCTACATTCAACATTATGAAATGTGGTTGCAACTTCTATATAACTATGAGCGGCTGCCTTCCCTTTCTGCATAAGCAGCCTCACTAATGCAAGTAAATTTATGAAATGTTTTGCCAAGTGACTACGATACTCAAAGAGAAGTTAATAAAGAAAGCTCACATTGATTAGTTCTTTTCGAGCTTCCTGAAGCTCATCATTGCTTTGGCGTTCCTTGTCAATAAGTGTCTGTGTCATAGCTCGGCAGTACTCAAGATCTTCCTTCTTCTCTTCACTGAGAATTTTAATATTAGATTGTAATTTATCTTTCTGTTCACTGAGAAACTCAACATTACTTTGCAATTTATCCTTTTCTTTACTGAAGAGTTCAAAATCACTCTCCAGTTTCGCCTTCTTTTTGCTCAAAAATTTGAGATCATACCCCGTTTTAGTCTTTCGTTTTTTGAGTAGCTCAATATCATTTCCAAGAACAGTCCTCTCATTGTCCAAAAGTGTAATATCAGAATGCAGCTTATTCTTCACGTCTCTAAGAAATCCAAATTCGGTTTCCAAGCCGTGCTTCTCTGCCTTGAGAAACTCGATATAATCTCCTAGTTTAGTTCTCTCTTCATTGAGAAATCCAAGATCATTTCGCAATTTCGTCTTCTCCTTTTTGAGTAACGCAGAATCAGTGCCCAATTTAGTCTTCTCATTGTTTAGCTTACAAATATCAGTTTGTGCAACAGACTTTTCCTTGTTAAAAATTTCAATATCATTTCCAAGAACAGTCTTCTCATTGTTCATAAATGTAAGCTCACCATGCAGCTTATCCTTCATGTCTCTGAGAAATCCAAATTCAGTTTGCAATCCGTGCTTCTCTGCCTTGAGTAACTCAATATGATCTCCTAGCTTAGTCTTCTGTCCGCTCAGAAATTCAAGATCGCTTCGCAGTTTCGCCTTCTCCTTGTTGAGTAACACACCGTCAGTTCTCAATTTAGCATTCTCATTATTGAGCAAACAAACATCACTTTGCGCAGCAGATTTTTCGTTGTTAAGAATTTCAATTTCACTTTTCAGTTTATGTTTCTCCTTTTTGAGTAATTCAGGATCAATTCCCATTAAAATCTTCTCATTGTTGAGTGCTTCAATATCACCTTCCAGTCCACTCTTCTCATTCTTAAGCAAACAAATATCATTTCCTACCGTAGACTTCTCTTTATTAAGATCTTCAATATCACTTCCAAGACACAACTTTAGTTTTTCGAGTATCTCATTGTAACTTCTTAGTCCACTCTTCTCTTCCTTGAGTGATGCAATATCAGTTTCGCACCCTGACTTGATTTTCTTAAGGGATTCAATATGACATTCAAGTGTAGTATTTTCCATGCTCAGTACAGACTTCTCTTTTGCAAGTTGTGCATTTTCGTTTCCTCGTTCAATCTTCTCTTTGTTGAGTACTTCCATCTGTTTCTTCAGCTCATCATATGCTAGTCTCTCTTGTCTCGTAAAATCCAAGAATGACGTTCTTGATTTCTTAAGAACCTCTATATCCCGTTCCAGCTTATTAAACTCAAGCTGCTTGTTTACCATTCTTACAGTTAATGCCTCTACGCGTGCAAAATCCTGATAACTACTCACAAATGAATCGTACAGCAACTTACTCACCCGTAAAGCAAATCCTTCGTCAATGCATCCTTTTGGTTTCTCTTTGGAAGAAACATTTTCAAGTAACTCAAGTTTCAATTCTTCTCTTAATCCTTCCACTGTTTCCTTCCAAAAATGGCGTATTTTCGCTGCAAACACCTCGGCCTTCGTCTTATCATCCCCTAATGATTTCGCTTCCGCCTCAGGCCTCGCGACATCCAATATGCGTATCGGCTTTTCTTTTCCTCCAGGTTGCACTGCATCATCCAATACGCGTATTGGCTTTGCTTTCTCCCCCGCCTTCATTGTATCATCCGCTCTTGATGTTGATTTTGCAAGCTTTTCATTGCAAACAACTTTACTATATCCTTCAATCATTTTTCTTTGAAGATTGGTTTCACTTTCTGACTTATTATATTCAACACAACAAAATTAGGTTATTTTATCATAATCATGATTATCCCTAATTAATCTGTTTTAGGGATTTTAATTTCGGCTTAATTATCTAATCTAATTTAGTTTATAACACAATGGAAATTAACAATAACATAAAATACGATAAGTAAATAAAAAGTTACCTCGTTCCTGGGGCGTTTGAGAGAGCTCATGGCTAGATTTTGGAGTTCATAGAAAAAAGTTCTACTTAGGGTTTTGTTTCTTTTGTTGAAGTTGTAATTTCGAGACGCCATACGCAATCTTGGTCGTACGTTTTTCCAGATTTCTCTGAACTAATTTCAGCCATTAGATATGACTAGGACCGACTCAGTCTGGCTGATTTCAATGAGTTAACGACTTAGTATGAAGCGGGCCCTAGGGCCTAGGCTCGCGGCCCATGGGTTTTCCGTGCAATCTATTCTATATATATTATATAAAGGGAACTACCTTATTGTAGCAAGTGAAGCTGCAAAAAGTGATTTCCATATTTGCCCATGGTTTTATTTTTCCATGCATATCATTATATAAATAATGGGGGTAAGCATGTAATTTAGAGGAATATCAAAATAATAACCACTGGAACTTAAATTTAGGATGAATTTAGCGAGTGTAAATTACGGCTAAAAATACAAACATGTTTTCCATAATCAAAACCAAAGCAAGAGGAAAGAAATCTGATCTGCATCATCGAAACGTTAAAGTCTATATAAGCTTTACCCCAATAACCCAACCAAATAAGCACCTTAAAAGCATAGAATACAAAAGAAATTTGAGCTAATTACAGAAATTTGATTGATCAATTAATGTATTACATGATTGATCAATTAACGTATTACACAAATGAAGTACATAAATATGGTGGTGATCTTCCTGAAAGAGAAGCAGGAAAAATACAAACAAGCCGTTGGGGGAGATGGAAGCAGGGAAAATGGTGGTTATGTTTTAGTTTTAGGGAAGAATGGGAATTAGGTTTTAGGATTTCTCCCCAAATGTCGCACTGAAGCGATTCAACGGCGGAGTACGCTAAGTCTATCACAATCTGACAGCTAAGATTGAATGAATTATGCATCTGAACCATGCTTAAGAAAATACACGTGGTCCATGTCTCACCATAAAAAGAAATACGTGGCATTTTTCACAACTCACACTTGATAATGTTAAGTTGGTCCACGCACGTGCATACAGAAAACATGTACAGTATAACTTCTTTAAAGTAATACTCGATAATATAATATTCTCTTTAAAATAATAAAATTTCTTGGTCCCAACTCCGGTCCTTAGTGCTAAAATAATAAATTCGATAAAATCATAAAATAATACTCCCTCCGTTCCATTTTACTTGATGTTTTAAGGTTTTTTTTATGTTCCAAAATAGATGAGTGTTTAGATATTTTTCCCAAATTCTCACTAATTTACCCTTGCTTTGTAATCATTACCATACCATTAATTTTCATTGAAATCAGTAAATGGATAATTAATCTAATTTTTAAATCCACTCCATGGAGGATAAGTACTCTATCCCAAGTAAATTACAACGGGATTCGTAATTTACACTAAATATAGAAACTAAAAAATAGGTACTTTAAATTTTTAGATAACTATTAATATGGGTAAATTTGGAAGAAAAAAAAATTACTCTTTATGTTATTTCTTAATCTGCGTGAAAAACTCTACAACATCAAGTAAAATGGAACAGAGGGAGTAAATTTCAAAAGTTTCCCTTAAGCATTAATAGGTCCCAAATAATATATAAAATAATAATGCTACTATAAAAATAAAAAATAAATTTCATACATGTTAAATTTTCTCCAAATATGATTCAATATTGATTTGATTTTCTTAAAAATTCAAATCAAGTTGTATTTCATCCCTAATAGTTCGTTATGCAATCAAAAGATCCGGAGTCACGTTGTTGTATTGCAAGAAAAAGTGCTGAAGTGTGATTGATACTTGGTGTGGTTGTATTCTTATTGCAATTAGCCAATAATATAATATCTCAACTTTTGCAGTGGAAATATAGGGGAAAGTAAAGAGGCAGGGAAGACAAGGATTTCTAATGATTAGTCTATTACATAGGTAAAGTATCATTTATATACATGTAAAGAGAAACCCTTAGGCTTCTAGTTGGGCCGCACACCTATGGGCCGTATGCCCTACAACACTCCCCCTTGTGTGGTCCAATAGAACTCTGTTTGTAGTGCTTCACGTATAATGCTTCGAATGTAGGTCTTCAAATGTCGTCCTCTTCTTGATGACTTGTGCCGAAATCAATCGCCTCATTAAAACTTTGAAAAGCAAAAACCTAGTTGGATAAAACTTTGGTAAAACTCTTCACATGTAGTATTTCACATGTTGTCTCGTACTTTACATGTAGTTCATCACATGCAATACGATCTTCAAAGATCGACGAGTCTAAGTTAATTGCTTCGTTAAAACTTCGTCAGGAAAACCCAGAGGGACAAAACCTGAATTAAAGAAAAAGAGTACAATATTAAGCAAACTTAGTTAATAGTTGGACTCAAATATGTTGTCTCATTAAAACTTTGACAAGGAAAACCCAGTGGGATAAAACCTTGACGAAGGGAAAAGAGTACAACGTGACAGATGCAAGTAAAGTTGATCCATTGCAGATGATCACTTTGCTCCGTTGAAGTTGACTAGTTGTTTCACAACTCTTAAGGCATAAAATCCTCGTGGGAAAGACAATAGCTTTATTTAGGAAATTACATTCCTGGTGTTTGTTGTTGTGTCATTAAAAACCTTTCCCAGTAAAGAAACCCTATGGGAAAAGTAACCTCGATGAAGGAAAATAGTTCAACACACCATTAGATGCTCCCCCTGATGTCAGACATTTTTCATTAGTCTAATGCAGTCAAAAGGAGTTTATCACACTTTACTTTGGTGACTTGAATGTTTATAAGACCATGTTGCTGATTCTGGAAGTTACGTTGCTTAAGAGAATATCGCGTTTCATTTCTTTGATTCGGATATTTTCAGTAATATCAACGCGATCTTTATGTCTTCAACGTTCAACATACTTGATGTTTTTAGTGTTGTCTCGCTAAAAACCTTGTCGAGTAACAAAACCCTTTGGGAAAAACTATTCTCGGTCGAAGAGAAAAAGAGTACAACACATCTTCAATTTCGAAGTAAAATATGTCGACATCATATCCTTGGATCCTCCCCCTGATGTCGGCATCTCCCCCTGATTACTTTCAGAGTTGTTCCAGACAGTTCCTTTAGTCATGTACTTTTCGAAACTGAATATCGGTAATGACTTAGAAAATAATCTACCACATCTCCCCCTGATTACTTTCGTTGGAGATGAGATTATTGTTCCTTCATAATCAACAGCCTTTGGATTGCAGTTCCTTTAGCATTCCTTTTTATGTCTTTGCAGGTATAAAACAAACTCATGTCAATGGTTACTTTTAAGTACATGATTACATTCACAATACCATTCCAATGACGTTGCGTTGGCGCTGAGCTATATCTAGCTAACAAGTTCCCTGAGGATGTAAAATTTAATCGAGTATATTACTATACTAAGTACAACAATGAGTATATTGTACTTAGATATGGGAATTTCATCCCCAACACATATTCATCATCTTCCTTTATACAAAATGGTCACTTACTTACATTTGAACCTCGACTAATCATGGGAGTGCTATCAGGATGCATGTCTTTATTAAATTTCCTGACAACTTTAGACATATGCAAACTGGTGGAATAATATACCACAAGCTCAGTATTCGGTCGAGCTTTCCCAAGATTTTTCATCTCAAATTCGGATTTCAAATAGCTTTCAAGGTCTTTTATTACATCAAGAGTACCCATCATGTCTGTACCATCGACATAGATAGCTACAATTCCAAATCAGGAACTTTCTTGTGAATACGCAAGGAAAAATAACTTACTTGTCTATCCCCTCCAAATCAAATAATCACTTAGACGGGTATACCACATCCGCCTGATTGTTTAAATCAATAAGTGAGTGTTCCAGTGTAACTGCAAACACACTCCGTGGTTTAGAGTCATTCGACTTGGGAAGCAAAAGGCCATCATGCACTTTTGCAAATATCTTTGAGTCTAAATCTCTAGAGATATAACCACATCTACTATGTTTCAAGTTCTTTTGAAACTTCCAAGCAAACTAATTAACTAAACATTATGATGTTCAAAAGGGTAAGCGATCCAGAGGTTTGTGAGAAACCTCGCACCACAGGTGATTCTTTATACTCTAAGACCTCATTTTTCTCACTACACTTTGTGACAAATAACCACATATGTCCCATAGGCTTTACAATTAGCTGGTTAGCACTACCACACTAAATACCCATATATTTGTCAAAGAACTAAGTTCTACCTGGATTGCGTAGACTAAATATGCTTTTTATTTGAAATTAATCAAAATAAAGCGTGGTTCGATCTCATTGTTCTCTACTTTGGAGCAACTATTTATGGATTATATCATCACTGTGGACGCATGATCCTTCCATTGGCTCATGTGCATTCTCATAATCTGTTAGGATTTCATTGTTCTCTAGAATCATTTAAAACCTCGGAGCATCCTCCCATTTGATTCATGGACATATTTAGATACAATCTTATGAGATGATTTCAGATGATATAATTAGGTTGTGCCCAACTTACCTATTTCCTTTTTAGGTAAGAATTGATCGAACCTAATGGTCTCTCCATCTTCCTTTGTGGAGCCACGGCCTCAACAACACTTCCACCAAGTGTAGTTGTAACACCTTAGTTTTACGGTGCATATCCTTTACTGAGGATTTTTAACCTTACAGGCACGTTTGCAGTTGGTATGTGTGATCTCGTCAGTTTACCAATATCAGTGTACATTCCGAAAATCGATAATCCTTTTTTCATTTCACATTTCCATTTGTGGAGTATATGAGTCTATATGAGACAAAATGGGAACACACCACGACATTCCTGTCGTTGCCTCGGAAAATAATTTTTCCTCTCTCCCCCTAACGACGGGAAGACTGTCCCATTAGAGTGACTATCCGCAAATCATCGGTTGAGAGATCGCCTGTCAAAAAGGTTTAAAAATGCGGATAATCGTTGGAAATTCTTGTCCAACATAGTCACTTTATCATTTTGATAACCCATCATAGTACGATGTGGAGTCGTAAGGGAACATATATAGTGCAACCAAAATTGCGTAAGAAAACAAAATGTCAGGCTTATATCCAGTTACCAACTGGTACGCAAATAATGGTTGACTAATTGTGGGTCTAAAATGAATAAGTGAAGATGCGTGTAATATTGCATATTCCCCAAGCAGTTAAAGGCAGGTTTATATGCATAACCATGCCTTAGACACCATCTGTAACCTTTTATGATAGCCTTTGCGAGAACATGAGGTGCCAGTTTTTGCTTCTCTGGGCATCAATTTGCTGTTTGGATCTCTTCTGATGCAATAAGACAAAAATAACAAACAATCTCTGTTCATGCACTAATCTCTCTCATAAGAAGTAGAAGTATATTATTTGAATTCTCATATACTCTTTACAAGCACCAGAATCCAACTACCATATTTATCCCACAACCTCCAAAAAATGCAATTATATTTCTCATTTGTTTTTGTAGTTAATTAATTAATATAGCGATTTGTCCAGGAATTTAGAGTTAGAGTTTTTATTATTTGAATCTTAAGTTTAGAATAAAGTATTAGAATGAAATCTACAAACCTTAATCTTTTCCTAGCCCTGAACTTGAGTTGTAGTTTGATTATCCATTTATTTCCTAGCTCTGAATTTTAGTTGTAGTTCGCTTATCCATTTTATTCTCTGACTGCGTTTAGTCCCAATACATAGCCAACCAAGTGAATGATTAGATTTTTCCTAACCTGGCAAGATGGTTAAGGGGGCTAAGATAAGTATGTCTAAAGAATTAATCAATAATTTCACTGTTTGATGCACTTTGGAGGGTCTAAGCCTCATTTTAATCATTCAGTAACTGGAAATACAATAATTTCACTGTTTGATGCAATAATTTCACTGTTTGATTCACTTTGGAGGGTCTTAGAAGGAAATACCATAAACCTCATTTTAATCATTCAGTAACTGGAATCCAAAAATTTATATACAATGAATAGTGAACTGCAGCAAAGCATTAGGAATGAAAAAAATGTCAGCCATTATTCCAATGGTCGTTTTGCACAAACTAACTTTACTCATTCACAAAACCACCATTGGAATAATGGCATGGAAGACATGCCAGTACAGTCATAGACAAAAGTGCCTATCATTTTCACAATTGTCATTCTTATGGTGAACTAAACAATTTTGTATTCAGTTTCTCTGTGAGTATACTTTTCGGGAGGTCGATGCACTTACATGATCGCAGCTGCACAAGTTAGACTTATATGAAACGTGTTTGGAAAACTTGCTTACTTTATTTGCAAGAAACCAAATGAAATTAAAATGCTTATGGGTTTGGGATGAACACCACCGAGAGAGAAGGGCCAACCAGAGGAGACCAATTGTCGATGAGAAGGAGGGCAATCGAATAATAATGATCATTGATCAAGGTGATTTAATTTTAATATTATCATGGTGTCTTCCATTAGGTTTTCAGAAAGACAAATTAGTTAAAAATTTAGTAACACTATTTACTTTTAATGAAATTAACATTATTTACTTCCATATTTTATAACCACAAGACCCGTGCGTAGCACGGGCGACCAACTAGTAAAAAGAATTAAAAACCAATCACCCTACACAGACTGCCTATAAAATCAACGTGAAAACAACCCTTTCGCACGGAGGTCTGCCCAGTCCACGTTTTGGCCCTAGGGGGGAAATATGAGAATGCGATTTTCGTTTAGTTTTTCTAGATGGCATGTTAGAACTTTGCATTGAAACAGAGAGTTTTGTTTGTAGATTAGGGTTACATTTTGACAATTAAAACCTGCTCCCTCCGTCCCTATTATAAAGGCTGAAAAATAAAATTTGTTAGTCCTATTATAAAGGTTGATAAATAAAATTTGTTAGTCCTATTATAAAGGTAGAAAACATATTTTAATAAAGTTTCTTCTTTATATATCCTTATTTAAGACTATGAGCATCACGCTGAAAGGTTCTTATACATGGATTAATAAATCTCTTTCTTATTTTAATTAGTTGACATAAATTCTAAGAATTAGGATAATCATTAATTAAAAGAATAACAATAAGGATGAATCATGAAATATTAGGGAAATTTAAGAATACCAAAAACTAATTTATTGTACAAATTTTTTATTCTCCGCCTTTATAATAGGGACAGACGGAGTATAAGACATCACATTAGCATCACCGGTAACAACAATTTTCGGAACCACTAAAATCATTCCTATCTATACATCGATTCCTAGTTTGATTTAATAAGATCTTTTTCATGATCAAGTTATACACATTCCTCCCATTTGGATGATTATCGAGCTCACGCAAACCTTTGAGAAGGATGTCAACTAGTTTGCACAATGCCTTTCCCTGTTGAACAGAAAGTATAAGTTTCAAAACTCAGATCAAAGCTATCCAAAGCTATATGTCTAAAAATAGCTAGATAACTCCTTACCTTTGTTTCCTTAAGTGCTTTTTGGACGACATAGTTGCCAACCTTATCTTGAGCTAGTTTAACAAGCTGTTTCCTATTAGAGAGGAGGTGTGAAACCACAACATCGGTTGCATTCGATTCGATGCATTTTTCTACAACACGACTGCCATACTTATCCTTCGAAAGTTTGAATAAGTTTCCCCTTAAAAGCTCATTGCATATGAGGTTTGCAGTATAAGGGTGACGTTCGAGAACATGTTGCACAACAAAGTTCTTGTGAAATACGAAAGAATGACACATCCATCAAGTACTTACTAAACACAAATTTATGCATATACACTATATACAGAGATTTTATTAGTACCCGTAACGATGTGCAGAAAGGAACACCGCCTGGCCTAATATGATTGATAGCAGATGAGTTCTGAGAGGATCTTCTATGGACTCAATAACAGCTTTGAGAGAGAAGACTCCTTGTTCTGTAGTAGCAAGCTCTAAGCAGTATTCCGCTGCCGTTTCGTATATATTCTCCAAGAGCTATTAGAGACAACAAATTCTAGTAAGACAGCAGTGTCTTGAATCCGAAACATGAATTTCATGGAAAAGAGAATATAGTTTCTCACCATATTTTTCCCATATGTACAAAACCGCAAGATACATTGAACAACTTGGCTCCCGTTCTGGTTTAACATGACTGGCAATAGGTTAGGTTTCAAAACCTCCAACACGTAATCAATCAACATGGGACTTCCCTTCAGCAATTTAATGAGATTTCGCATTGCACAAGACCTGAAATATCAAATCATCAGTGGAAAAGCAAACAAATTAAGCTGAATACATACAGAAATGTAAATACAGAACCGGTAAAGGTTTGAATATGAAAATGTACCCAGATCGTGTATTAGCTTCGTTGGCGATAATACATACAACAGCTCTGAAAGAATCTACCAAGCCGCCTACGAACCTGCTCCGTCGCGGTGTTTCACCTTCATTACTTAAAATTTCCAGCAGGTACTAAGAACCTAATTTATGCCCAAACATCATGGTTATATCATCTGCATTCACTTCACCAAGAAGACTTGGGTCATCCATAACAAATTTCCAAATCATATCATCAGTCCAACCTTGCATCCTCAAAGACAAGAAAGGTTCACTAACATCTAAATTCTGAAAGTGTTGATGATGATGAGAATTAACATAAGGGTTCTCCTCAACAGAACCTTGACCCATAATAGGAATAGTACTAGTTGAATGTTCGAATAAACTCGGGTAGTTGCGAGAAGAACTAGCTTCAAGTGGAGAACCCCAACCATTCATATGATTAGAGGTGATAATTCCATTGTTGTAACCAGGACTCAGTGGGTTTAGAGATCTCAACATTGAGTTTGATGCACCAAACAACTCATATTGTCGCTCTTCTTCAGTTGATAATCCTTGAAAGAAAGAGAGCAGTTCTTCTTCAACTGGGATGGTATAAGCCGGAGGAAGAGCAGAGTTAGGCTGATGATGATAATTATGGTTTCTACCGTCTGCCATGAATGAATGTCAGAGAAAATTTTAGAGAAAAAAAGAAAATTATTCTCTCTTTGCTTTTGTTTTGTTTTTTCTTTGCGTCTGTTGCCCAGTTTAAGCTAGCTACTTATAGACCCTCAACAAAGTCAATAGTGCGGTACAGAAATTCTTAACTGACCGTCCACTCAAATAAAAGGTCCCATCATATTCAGCCGAGATTTACCATTCCACAAAAAAGTTTCACCTTGGGGGATCCCATTTTTTGGTTTGTCTAAACACTACATTGAAGACGTGGTCTATCTGCAGTATGACTATTTAATAGTTAAGAATAAGAACTCTAAGGATGGTAAGTTGAAATAATAAAACTAAATTACATAGTTCTGAGTAATTTCTCTGTTACAAGAGTGTGTAGTCAAAGAGGCATATCATGTGCCTAGCCCTAGCTTCTTTTGCACAAATATCAGCCACTTGGCCCACCGCATTTGTTTCCCTAGGAACATGTTTACACTCCAAAGAAATTTGAAAAACTAAGAAGGTTCTTACAATCATAAATCACACTGTTATTTGTCCATTTAACCACTCTTAAACTACCACTGATTGCATTAGCTACATTGAGACGGTCCCCTTCAATGTGCAAAATAATGCTTTTGCCATGCCACCATCTTATTGCTTCCCTTGCTGCAAGTGCCTTAACCTCTGCCGGCTGGATGCACCACTCTCCTATGACATTTCCCTGCAACATTAAACATTACAAGTTGAGACCCCAAAACTTTTTGAAAATGATTGGTTCACCGAAAGATCACCGAATTTTACAC
>JAJJMB010015208.1:0-10793 GCA_023531105.1 Papaver atlanticum | reverse complement strand
ATCTCTTTGAAATATATATGTCAGCAGAATACAAACTATTTTTAATGTAAATAAAGTCAAAAGTTATCAAATAGACTTCGCTATTAACAGAACCACATTACAACATGACAACTAGAATGTTAACACCCACTACATAATTATCCAAATTCCAGCTAAAGTCAACACAGTAAGAACTTGTCATACTCTTACATCAAACATGCATTCTTCTATATCTGAATGAATTACCAGATTACACGTGTATCTAGAGAAACATGAATAAGCCATGCAAGTATGCATCACTAAATAAGGGTTTCATAAATTACCTAGCTGGTAACAGCGTCTTGCTCTTAGAGAAGTTTCATGAGGAAACTGCAGGCATCCTAAGACTTCTGAAAGAAGTTCATCCACTATTGCTCACATGACAAACTTATCTTCCATATGCGATAAATGTGCCAAGCATGAATGTAGTCAGACAGAAAAGGAACTTCCTGTAACCAATACATCACTAACTGAGAGAAAATGAAAACTCACCCTCCCATTCCAGTCAGCATGGAAGACCTCTCCACATGAGCCTATTCACAAAAACGAGAAACTAATTGATATTACTTTCTAAGATATATTTACTTAGAGTCTTAGAGTTATCATAAATTTGGGTGTCGAGAATATGACTTCTGTGAGAAGTTCACATTTTTTTTACAACCATCACTACTAATTGGCCAATGTATCAGCAGAGAGTGGAGGTGTGTCTTACGCCATGCACAGTGAAAGTAGTTGCAAAAAGATTTCAGAATGGAACGAGTGAAAGCTCTTGAGTATTCACTTTTAAAGAATACTCTTATTAAATTTGTGCACAGTTGAAATCATTTCCTTGTCCAACCCATTGACAACTTCCGCAGCCATCTGCAGTTGAACCCCAGCACCTGTAACCATATCTCACATTATCATTCTAGAACATAATGTTGCCTATGCTCATAAAACCAGTTCAGAAAGCTCTAACAGAGGAGTTTTTTCATATCTGGCTATGGATTTCACAAGTACTATGGCATCAACACAAAAGAATAAGTTCGAACCTTGATTGGAAAGTACAATTTTGGAAATATAAATAAGAAAAAGGATCCTAAGACATAAACGCACACAGTGCAGTAATCAAAGCATTGACCGAAGTGATAACGAATACACGAACCTATATTTCAAAAGGATATTTTAATAATTTAGAAGTGAAAAGGTACCTACTCCGTGTTTCTCATGTCATCATAAACAATAAGATCAAAGTCTATATAAATTTCACTACTCTAAGGTCATCGTAAAGAAAAAGACAGCTTACCTGATAACTGTATCTTCCACCTATTATCTATTTATTATGTAAATAAATACTGGATAAATGGTGACTAAAAAGTTAGAAAACTCACCACCATTTGGTTCCAACTCCAATGCCTTTTGAAAATAATAACAGCAGCTTCACACCCTGTGATGAGATCTATACCTGATAAATAAACAAACAGTTATTCTTAGGATTACAATTTTGGGGAAATCAAAAGCAGGACCGAGGTGCAAACTAGTAAAAGCAAACACATCAACATCTAATTTCTGAAATATTGATGGCCTACAACACATTTTCTTAATAGACCACTTGCAATTGGGGGGAAGAATGTAAATCGTGTCATTTGTCGAGCCATCAGTTAACGAAATGAATGAAAAAGAGGACGCCATGGGACAGCTGAACCAGAAACGCTTATCCGAGGGCTTAACTAGCAAGACTACTTCTATGCCTATATGTTTCTCAGCGACTTCATGAGCCAATTGAGATATAACGTCAGCCTTGCTCCGACCGCAAGTAGTCGCTGAGTTTCTTAAGCGTATACCAATATTAGCTTAAAGTTCATGATCATTAATTCGCATGCTTGATAGATATACGGCAAATGACGAGACATACAACGCTAGTCCACTCCATCTTCAAAATAGCAACCAAAAGCTCATGGCTTAAAACTGCTGGCTGCATGATACGTGCATGCACTGACGGTTTTTTCCTCACATTCGTATAGGTATACAGAGTATAACAAGACATGAATGCATAACTAGTAGCAGATATAAAGATTGCATCATAGGGTCGGAAAGCTTACATAGAGGGGAACGAAAGCTATCCAGATATATGTAAGACAACCTGCACCGGAGAAAAGGTTTTCAGACTCCAGATTGGAATTCAATCGACAAACGCCGTTACAAACTGGAAATGGCTCGTGTGGAATAAAGAAGCTAAAACTGATATAAGAAAATCACCTTGTATTCGACTGCCAATGGCTGGAGTACCCACAAATCAAGACTCTATTCCTGGAAACAGCTAAACATAGCGGCAAAACAGGAATTGTATGTGCACTATTAGAAGCTTTACCAGTTACAATCTGCATTAGGATGAACCCAAAACAACTATAAGAACACCTGCATTAGGATGAACCCAAAAACAACAATAAGAACACCAGATCACAGAGAAACAAGAAAGCTACAGTATTAAGCAACAAGGCTAGAAAGCAAGAATGAAACTCGGAACACAAGAAACACTTGCTACCTACAGTATTGCAATCCTAATCTCATATATGCAAGATCCTTGGAATCCCCTTGTCCAGTGTGGTACTAATACTATTATGTATCCTATGAAAGGGTTGCCGTTAGTTCTTGGAGTAGAATATTATGGATTGAGAAATCCTACTTATAAGAATTGCAGTTTAGTACATATAATAGCATCTGATAACTAGTCGGGTTGGTACTTGGCAGTCTATTTGTTGGTGCCAAACCGAAAAACTGAGTTCCATTCGGGAAAACAACATGCATGTGACCTACTCTTCCCGATGCCTTTCCTCCATCCCTAAACACTAGCTAGGAAATCTATTTGTTTGACGAGTTGACTCTCCAATGGAAGAATTTTTGTTTAACTACTTCATATTCCTATTTCTCAATAATTGAGTAAAAGATATACGACAAATGACAAGACATACAACGCTAGTCCACTACATCTTCAAGACATGCAGGGTATTAGCAACCAAAAGCTCATGGCTTAACATTGTTGGCTGAATGATACGTGCATGTGCTGGTGGTTTTTTCCTCATATTTGTATAGGTATACAGAGTATAACAAGACATAAATGCATAATTAGTAGCAGATGTAAAGAGTGCGGGTCGAAAAGCATACATAGAGGGGAACGAAAGCTATCCAGAAATATGTAAGCCAACCTGCAAATGCACCGGAAAAGGGGTTTTCAGACTCCCATAAACGCCGTTTCAAACTGGAAATGTCTCGTGCTGAAAAAAGAAGCTACAACTGATATAAGATAATCACCTTGTATTCACTATTAGAAGCTTTATCAATTACAATCTGCATTAGTAATTAGGATAAACCCAAAACAACTATAAGAACACAAGAACTCAGATCACAGAGAGACAAGAAAGCTACTCAGCAACAAGGCTAGAAAGCAAGATTGAAATTCGGAACACAAGAAATACTTGCTACCTATATCTGCAAAACTTCAAATCAAAAGTTAATAATTTCAAAGATTGAAATAAAATATGGGTGTAATGAAATGAAAAAAAAAAAAAAAACATCAAGCATTGAGTAGAACAAAAAACCCTTTCAAACCCCTGGATTTAAAAGAGCATACAAGAAGAAGATAAACCCTAATTTTGGTTCTAATCTAGCTATTGACAAAGTTTAGAACCAAAAAAAATTAATACAAAAGCTTGAAATTACCTTGTGCAGAGATTAAAAGGTCTGTGAGAAGATAGAAGAGATTTATTGGGAACTTGATTTGAAAACATTGAAAGTGATTTCGAGTGAGCTTTCTCTCCGATACGCAGTTCCACTAGTTTGATGTTAAAAAGTCAAGCCAGATTTCGGTTCGCACATCATTGGTTCCGACTCTGGGCTGTCCGATGGTACCCAATTACTCGGAACAGGATGACCTTGGGTCCGGTTCCGGTTATTAACATTGGCCGACCCATTAGCAAATTCGATACCTGGCGGGTAAAATCGCTCCAAACCTGTAAGATTGTGGATCCTATTCGGTTATATCCAACCGAATGTTTACTCTCTTTCTATCCTAGTATATATTTAGTCAAAATTTGAATATACCCTCAAGTTTTGACTATAGATTTTTACCGTTTTCCATTTATTTTTTCAAATTTAATTTAATTTAATTTTTTATTTTTTATTATTGGATAAAGAATATTACATTAACTAGTTGGAAGCCTAAGAAGCTAAGCTCCAACAACATACTACTATATTAATTGAAAAGGTTGCTGTGCTAGCCTACCAGCGAGCCTCATGGGTAACCTAGCCAAGGGAGACGAACCGGATGGGGGATGAGATTGTGGGGGGGCAAACTAACTTTACCTTCCATGTTAATTTATGTAATATTACGCCATTGGGGGCTCGAACCTGGGACCTCCTGGAACGCATGAAACTTTGGGAAACGGGGATGACCAGCTGAGCTAGGTATCTGTTTTATAATAATATTATTATTGGATAAAGAGTATTATTACATTACTAGTTGGAAGCCTAACAAGCTAAGCTCCAACATCGTACTACTACATTAGTTGAACAGGTTGTCGTGCTAGCCTACCAGCGAACCTCGTGAGGAACCAATAATTTAATATTAATTTAATAAAAGATTAACAATATTTTCAGTGAAAATGCATCAAATTTCTTCCTGAGTGATGAGGATGAACGATTTTTATGAAAAAATGTGTTCTGTCTTTCAGACACCCAACAGGTATAAAAACTAATAAATACCTTGCATTTTACTGGGTCTGGTTCCAGTTCCACCAGTTAATGACTCGGATCAGAATCCGATGTGAATCATACCCGGATCCACTATAAAACCGGACCCCGACGATTACGGGTAGGGTTGGATTCGAGTCTATTCGTAACCGGGAGGAACCAGACTAAGGTTGACATGCAAGGGGCCAAAGATAGATAGTGATGCAATCTTATTTCAATACTCGATGTGTATACTCTGATCAAGATTTTCAACTTCAATTATGTATGAGACTTAACTTAATATAAGAATTATTAAGGAACTTTATCGTACAACTTTTATTTACATAAGTTTGATGCATGAAATGATCAAGGATATAGTCCTTATTATTGTGCCCGTAAGAATTATATATTACGGATGCCAGGGGATGCCATTGATAAGTACGTTCGTGTGGATGAAACAACAACATTTTACAATTTAAAAAAATTGCGAAATGATAGCCAATAATATTGGTCCAGTGTTTTTACGAAATCGTCTCATGATGATGTTAATCGAATACTCAAATAAAACATCGCAAGGGGTTTTCCAAAAATGTTAGATTTTCTTGATTGCGTGCATTAGGTATGGCAGGGATACCTGAATGACAAGGTCAGTATAAAGGGCACTATCCAAAACCAACCGTAATGTATATGACATGATTTTTTTTAGACTTCACGGCTCATCAAACGACATCAATATTTTACATAAATTATCCATGTTTGAAGATCTAAAATGTGGAATCGTCTTAATGCGAAATTCACTACCAACGGTCATAATTACGCTCAGGGGTATTAATTACTTGACGGATGGAACCTTTTCGCCGTGGTCAACTTTAATTGAAGCCACAGTCGGACTCATAGAAAACGTAATCAATTGTACTTTAACACGATTAAAATAGCTGTGAGATAGGGTGTTGAGCGCGCATTAAGAATTATGAAAAAAAAATAAGTTCGTCATTATTTGTGGGATGTATTTTTCTTTTATTCTAATATAAATGAACAAAAATATGTGATCACTTGCATAATTTTGCATAACATGATCATCGAGGAAACCAGGTGGGATTCCACTTGGAAGATTTAGCAATTATGAGGTGCATGTGTAAACCTATTTTTCATAATATAATTAAAAAAAAAAGTCTTTCTAACAAAATTTCCTAATTGATTTCCATTAGATTGAAAGAATTTTTAACAAAATGCATATTACAATTCTTATTGATAAAAGTATTTCAAAGAGAAAGGCAACAACCGTAATATATGAATTGGAAAATATTCTTTTTATGAAATTATAAGATTTAATGTTTCGACAATACTTACTAAAAACATAGAAGATTTCTTGATTCTTTAAAGACCATTCATTTGTTGTTATAGAGAAATTCATAATTGTTGGAAAAGTGAAAAGGAGAGGGTACCAAGTATACCACCAACTTTTCGTTCGTCAACCTGTGTGAAAAAACCTAATACAATTGCAAGTAGACCAACTTAATGATTCTTGACAATATGTATGTGGAGTTTATATCTCTATCTTCTCAATCAGTACGTAGAGACTAAGGAGTCCGTGTGCCTAATTGTTAAGAAGAATACTTTGACGATATCAAAAATCAATAACCAAGATCAATCTAGTCTTATCCAAATAATTAAATTTAGAGTTCTGCCAAGTAATAAAACTTGTTATCTATCTTTCAAGATACGAATTCTACAAGAAACAATTCTCGTAATCAATCATAGTTATATATGGACGCATCTACTAAGATTGAATACGTAATACTTCTGTAAATCCCATTATAAAGATAACAATATAATGCGGAAAGGGAAAAACATAAGACATCAGAAGTTTTGTTAACAAGGAAACCACAACAGCAGAAAAACCCTGAAACCTCGTCCATATTTGAACACAAAACTATATTAATCCGTTACTGACACTAGCCTACTATCAGACTTCTGACTGGAATGTAGTTGAGACCGAACTCACCCTCCAACCAGTTTAGTTACAGTCGTGATCCTTACGTATCTTGAACCTCGCAAGGCTCTAGGCAATTGATTCCCTTAGATGACGTATTTTTATATCCTAAGAGTTGCTTCAACCTAAGTGAAGACTTTTGATACCAATCTTCCTCTAACAGATAACTCTATTTGATTTCCCTTTAGATCAAATATCAAGGCTTGGAAATCTGTTTACAATAGACAAAGGTAGAAAACCTCACAAATCCGTAATACTTATACTCACTTAGATGAGAAGACTGGATTATTTACCACCTCTCAGGAAGAATCTTCAACTTATCAATTAAGAATAGTTTTCAGATATCTATCTTGTGGAATCACAAAATCTGAGACGAAGAGAACTTTGCATTACTATCTATATATTTCCTGAAAGAGATTATGAGAACCTCGATTACAGAGAAACAAGATCATAATACACGAACTCGGACTTGGCTTCACGAGTCTCCAAAGCAAAGTCCTTTAGTCGTAAACCTGATCATGTTTCACAGACTTAGGTCAATAGTGAACGACTCTAGTTATCAACTAGATACAAGGTGTCAGGGATTAATTTTCTCAGTTGAAAGAGAATCTCAACTAAGATAACTTGATATTCAAGCAAACTCTTTCTTTGTGTAGATGAAACTCTAATTAGGGTTTCAAGTAAGCATGTGAGAAGTTTTTCTTGAAACTACATAGAAAAATATACACAGTTGCCCGGTTAGAGAACTGTGTATAATGACGTTCTTTTTGGAAAATATACCTTATGAACTATAAGCAATTTGATATTCATGTAAACACTTCATAATTTAATCATAATAGTCATACACAAGTATTTTAGTGATCAATAATGTCTTAAAGGTATTTAATAGAGTCATAGCAATCCTAAACATATTTTAAAAAATAAGTCTTTGAGCATCTTCTAAATTCTACCGGGACCGTGAAACGGTTTATTAAACGTAAGGCGAGTTCACGAGCCAGGGTGCTACGGTCCGTGAACTGGGTTCACCAACCTTACTCATCTCGAGAGCTCAGATGGAATCGGTTCGTGAACCAAGTTCGCCAACTGTTATCCTTTACACCAACATGAAAAATTCATATCACCACGTACGGTTCGTGAACTTCCCCAATATGAACTTATAGTTTGCGAGCTGGTTTACCAACCTTCCCTGTATTTCTGAAACTCAGATATCTATGGTTTGCGAAGTGGTTTTCCAACCTACACTGAGCCAAAATATCAGAAGTTCCGAACTTCTCTCTTTTGATGTTTGAAATATTCCCAAATGATAAAATCATTTGCATGGGTAATTTTCAATTGATCCATAAATTAATTCTTGAACAATAAGTTTTTTCGAATTAATATTGTTAAGGACCTTGGAACATCTATACTTGAATCATATTTCAAGATATTTAACAAGAGAAGCTTGACTCGAAATTTCTTATTTGTAAATCTACTAGAAATCATACGACATAGTTTCATAAGATTGATGAAGTTCTTCAAATGTGTTCGGCGATCTTCAGTCTTCGAAGGTGATCTGATACTCAACTACCAAATTCTAACCTAGTCCCAAACTTGACTTAGAAGAATAGAAATCAAGATATAGTTTTGATCAACTAACATTGACAACAAGCTTGAAATAGCAAAACTTGTGGGTTCAACCGAGCATTGCTCTAACAATTTCCTAGTTTATCAATTTTAGTGACAAAACTGTTCAATACATATGGATCCAAAATAAATAAACTTTTCAGATCAAAATCCACTATGCTTGATTTCCTTGGTTCTCCATACTGCAAGTTATTCTATGGTTTTGCATGTGTTCTTTTAGCACCTTTTTTGTTAAAGATCCGTAGTGATAATAACTTACGATAATATTCAAAAATACCTTTGTTAGAATGAAAAATCACTCTACTCGTTGGATTTTGAATATCAAAGAAGATATTATAGAATATTTCAGTTTGGGATCTCACCTTGAGTATCAAGGAAAATACTTGAACATTAAGTAATAAGAGTTTAGCACATGTACAAAATATTATGTCAATATCTTTGTGACTTTCCATAATAACCAAAACCAATTTTCGACAGCTAACAAAACCCGAAGATTATAGCTGAATCGGAAAAAGCGTTAAAATGGTTAACTTTAGGGATCAGTCTTGTTATGGATCCCTGGACAGGTCTTAGTATAAATTCTTATAAGGGATCAGTCCTAGAATAGATCCTTTTTATTCCCTTCAACTACGAAATAAGTTTCGCAAGTATACTCCCTTAGACTGATGTAGTTCAACATAGGTTTCTAGGCATGAAATCAACCCAAAGTTCAGCATACTAACTAGTATAGCGAATTACAAAGATAATGTTATGTCGCATTTAATAGTATACTTCAATCCGATATACCAAAGTTGTATGAAAAACAAGTATATACTTCCTTGACATGTTGATCATAGAAAAATGATAAAGTCTCTGATACTAGAGAGAGAGAAAATATTTCACATTTTATGTTTTCAAACTAAATGACTAGAAAAAAATGTCGATAGAAATGGAAGCAAGTCAAGTTTGTATTATTAACCTCGAACAGAAGGATGATGTGTGCGTTCATGCTGATACGTCACTAGTGGAAAATGGAAGTTAAATAAATGCCAAAACAGGAGGTAATATCATGAAAAACGACTGTGTTCCTCAGTTGGAATCTGGGAGTGTTTTCTTCCAAAACGACTGTGTCTCACAGAAGTTGAAATATTTAATAAAACGACTTCCTCTGACAGTCAATCGATAACACTGACATTCACAGTAGTTTTTACAGTTTTAAATTAGAAAATATAAAAGTTAATCGCCAGTTTTGGGAAGTGGTTTATATGGTTGAATACTTTTTAAAAATCTGATTCGTCTGAATCCCAGTCTGACTAGTTTTTCATCTGACTGGTCTGAAATTTCAAATTCATTAAAATTTAGAAAATCTAATTCATCCAACTTATTTCTGACTGGCATAAAATTTAAAATTCACTAAACTGAACTTTAATAGATGCTAATTTGATAACAAAACATTCACCATTCAATCCAAATTCATTAGAACAGTAACTCGATTTACATTAATCGAGCTGACAGTTAGGTAAAAACCCCCAAAAAGTTTTACGCAATCACTAGAATCCAACCTACAGACATTAAAAAAACAAAACTAAAACCAAAAAAAAGAGCTCCCCAACTAAACGAAATATTATCCTGCAGAAAAAATAAGTTTGGCGTTAGAGGTTTAATAAAAAAGTCCTAACAGCATAGTATGACCTAAAAATATTCTTGACAACTTCAATTTCAACACCACTGTTGACCTCTTACAGACAAGTGCACGTTAAAGGAACCAAAATTTGAAACAAGCACTACATCCATCCACAACTAACGGATTATGTAAAAAACAACACACAAGAAGGTGGATTGATGTGCTTACTGAAAGCACAAAGGATCGCATAAAAATACAAAGAAACACAAATACACAGATGAAAACAAATTAACTTTGATGCGCAATTTAGTACTTGGCCTAATGCTTGCAAGAAAATTGCACGGAACGCTCCTTCTGCGAAGTCCAAAGGAAGATCTCTCCTGCAGTTTGATAGACGCATTTATGTGTCTATTTTTCATCTCTTTTGTGTATATTGTTAGTACCCATTTTTGTACTAATTTTGGTATTTTATCCCTTTGTAGGTGTTTTTGGAGGAATAGGTTTTTGCGGCAAAATTGGCTCGAAAAGTTGATAAATGCAACCCAAGGGACGAGTGTTATGCGGACTCCAGCAACGGATAAGGGGCGACCATTGCATAAGGGGTAACCTTCCCCTTCACGTTCAAATTCTGAATTTGGGCGGGAAACCAAAAACTTAAAAGCGTGTTTCCTGGCAGATTTGGTGATGGATTTTTAGAGGTGTTTGAGGTCGATTAGACCTCTGATTTTCATAGGGTAGACTCCTTATGGGTCTAGGAGTCTAACATTGGTTTTTAAATCGATTAAACTGGGCTCAATCGACGGGTTTTGATCTCAACAGCAAAATATGGAAAGTCACGTGTGTGACCGA
>JAJJMB010015189.1:0-14895 GCA_023531105.1 Papaver atlanticum | reverse complement strand
GGCTAGTTTTCACAAAACGCAAAGGCGTCGGTACACGCTTATATCCGGAAAAAATCGGCAAAATATTTTTTGGATCATTTTATAAGATATTGTTCCTCGACTGAATTTTTTTAATTAGCTATCATTTCTCTAGTTCTGACCTGAATTGAATCTCATTCGCAAAAGTTAGTTTCAAAAAAAATGCAGAGGCCGCGGTACACGCTTTGTATCCGAAAAAATAAGGCAAAATATATTTTTTTATCATTTTGTAAGATATTTTTCCATTGACTGTAAGCTTTGTAACAAGCCATCCCTTCTCTAGTTCTGACTTGATTTGAAGGTCTCATTATCTAAAGCTAGTTTCAAAAAATGCAAAGGTGGTGGTACAAGCTTGCATCCGCAAAAATGAGGCAAAATATTTTTTTTGATCATTTTGTAAGATATTGTTCCTTTGACTGAATGCTTTGTAATTAGCCATCATTTCTCTAGTTTCTACCTGAATTAAAATCTCATTCGCAAAAGTGAGTTTCTACAAAAAAATGCAAAGGCCGCGGTACATGCTTTGTATCCGATAAAATACGGAAAAATATTTTTTGGATCATTTTGTAAGATATTGTTCCATTGACTGTAAGATTTTTAACAAACAATCACTTCTCTAGTTCTGACTTGATTTGAATGTCTCATTACCTAAAGCTAGTTTTCATAAAATGCAAAGGCGGTGGTACAAGCTTTGTATTTGCAAAAATGAGGCAAAATATTTTTTTGGTCATTTTATAAGATATTGTTCCTTTGACTGAAAGCTTTTTTATTAGCTATCATTTCTCTAGTTCTGACCTGAATTGAAGATCTCATTCGCAAAAGTGAGTTTCAAAAAAAATGCAGAGGCCGCGGTACACGCTTTGTATCCGAACAAATAAGGCAAAAAATTTTTTTTATCATTTTGTAAGAAATTGTTCCATTGACTGTAAGCTTTGTAACAAGCCATCCCTTCTCTAGTTCTGACTTGATTTGAAGGTCTCATTATCTAAAGCTAGTTTAAAAAAAATGCAAAGGCGGTGGTACAAGCTTGTATCCGCAAAAATGAGGAAAAATATTTTTTTGATCATTTTGTAAGATATTGTTCCTTTGACTGAAAGCTTTGTAATTAGCCATCATTTCTCTAGTTTCTACCTGAATTAAAGATCTCATTCGCAAAAGGTAGTTTCTACAAAAAATGCAAAGGCCGCGGTACACGCTTCGTATCCGATAAAATAAGGAAAAATATTTTTTGGATCATTTTGTAAGATATTGTTCCATTAACTGTAAGATTTTTATCAATCCATCACTTCTCTAGTTCTGAATTGATTTGAAGGTCTCATTACCTAAAGCTAGTTTTCACAAAATGCAAAGGCGGTGGTACAAGCTTGTATCTGCAAAAATGAGGCAAAATATTTTTTTGATTATTTTGTAAGATATTGTTCCATTGACTGTAAGCTTTGTAACAACCCATCATTTCTCTATTTCTAACTTGAATTGAAGGTCTCATTATTAAAATATAGTCTTCACAAACAAATGTGGCGGTACACGCTTGTATCTAAAAATATGAGGCAATATATTTTTTGGATCATTTTGTAAGATATTGTTCAATTGACTGTAAGCTTCGTAACAAGCCATCATTTCCTTAGTTCTTACTTGATTTGAAGGTCTCATTATTAAAAGCTCGTTTTCACAAAATGCAAAGGTGGTGGTACACCCTTGTATCCGCAAAAATGAGGCAAAATATTTTTTAGATCATGTTGTAAGATATTGTTCCATTGACTGAAAGCTTTGTAACAACCCATCATTTCTCTAGTTCTGACTTGAATTGAAGGTCTCATTATTAAAATCTAGTCTTCACAAAATGAAAATGCGGTGGTACACGCTTGTATCTGCAAAAATGAGGCAAAATATTTTTTTGATTATTTTGTAAGATATTGTTCCATTGACGGTAAGCTTTGTAACAACCCATCATTTCTCTAGTTCTGACTTGAATCGAAGGTCTAATTATTAAAACCTGTTTTCACAAAATGCAAAGGCGGCGGTACACGCTTGTATCCGCAATAATGAGGCAAAATATTTTTTGATCATTTTGGGTAGATCTTGTTCCATTGACTGTAAGCTCTGTAACAACCCATCATTTCTCTAGTTCTAACTTGAATTGAAGGTGTCATAATTAAAAGCTAGTTTTCATAAAATGCAAAGGAAGCGGTACACGCTTGTATCCACCAAAATGAGGCAAAACGTTTTTTGGATCATTTTGTAAAATGTTGTTCCTTTTACTGTAAGTTTATTAACAAGCCATCAATTCTCTAGTTCTGACTTGATTTGAAGGTTTTATTATCTAAAGCAAGTTTTTCACAAAATACAAAGGTGGTTGTACAAGCTTTGTATTTGCAAAAATGAGGCAAAATATTTTTTGGATCATTTTATAAGATATTGTTCCACTGACTGTAAGCTTTGTAACAAGCAATCATTTCTCTAGTTCTGAGTTGATTTGAAGGTCTCATTATCTAAAGATAGTTTTCACAAAATGCAGAGGAGGTGGTACAAGCTTGTATCTCCAAAAATGATGCAAAATATTTTTTGGATCATTTTATAAGATATTGTTCCATTGATTGTAAGCATTGTAACAACCCATCATTTCTCTAGTTATGACTTGAATTGAAGGTCTCATTATTAAAGGCTAGTTTTCACAAAACGCAAAGGCATCGGTACACGCTTATATCCAAAAAAAATCGGCAAAATATTTTTTGGATCATTTTATAAGATATTGTTCCTTTGACTAAAAGCTTTTTAATTAGCTATCATTTCTCTAGTTCTGACCTGAATTGAAGATCTCATTCGCAAAAGTGAGTTTCAAAAAAAATGCAGAGGCCGCGGTACACGCTTTGTATCCGAAAAAATAAGAAAAATATATTTTTTTATCATTTTGTGAGATATTTTTCCATTGACTGTAAGCTTTGTAACAAGCCATCCCTTCTCTAGTTCTGACTTGATTTGAAGGTCTCATTATCTAAAGCTAGTTTTAAAAAAATGCAAAGGGGGTGGTACAAGCTTGTATCCGCAAAAATGAGGCAAAATATTTTTTTGATCATTTTGTAAGATATTGTTCCTTTGACTGAAAGCTTTGTAATTAGCCATCATTTCTCTAGTTTCTTCCTGAATTAAAGATCTCATTCGCAAAAGTGAGTTTTTACAAAAAATGCATAGGCCGCGGTACACGCTTTGTATCCGATAAAATAAGGAAAAATATTTTTTAGATCATTTTGTAAGATATTGTTCCATTGACTTTAAGATTTTTAACAAGCCATCACTTCTCTAGTTCTGACTTGATTTGAAGGTATCATTACCTAAAGCTAGTTTTCACAAAATGCAAAGGCGGTGGTACAAGCTTGTATCTGCAAAAATGAGGCAAAATATTTTTTTGATCATTTTGTAAGATATTGTTCCATTTACTGTAAGCTTTGTAACAACCCATCATTTCTTTAGTTCTGACTTGAATTGAAGGTCTCATTATTAAAATTTAGTCTTCACAAAATGCAAATGCGGCGGTACACACTTGTATCTAAAAAAATGAGGATTTTTTTTTTTTAATCATTTTGTAAGATATTGTTCCATTGACTGTAAGCTTTATAACAAGCCATCATTTCCTTAGTTCTGACTTGATTTTAAGGTCTCATTATTAAAAGCTCGTTTTCACAAAATGCAAAGGCGGTTGTACAAGCTTGTATCTGCAAAAATGAGGAAAAATAATTTTTTTGATCATTTTGTAAGATATTGTTCCATTGACTGTAAGCTTTGTAACAACCCATCATTTCTCTAGTTCTGACTTGAATTGAAGGTCTCATTATTAAAATCTAGTCTTCACAAAATGCAAATGCGGTGGAACACGCTTGTATCCGCAAAAAAGAGGCAAAAAAATTTTAGACCATGTTGTAAAATGTTGTTCCATTGACTGTAAGTTTTGTAACAAGCCATCAATTCTCTAATTCTGACTTGATTTGAAGGTTTTATTATCTAAAGCTAGTTTTTCACAAAATGCAAAGGTGGTGGTACAAGCTTTGTATTTGCAAAAATGAGGAAAAATATTTTTTTGATCATTTTGTAAGATATTGTTCCATTAACTGTAAGCTTTGTAACAAGCCATCACTTCTTTAGTTCTTACTTGATTTGAAAGTCTAATTATATAAAGATAGTTTTCATAAAATGCAAAGGCGATGGTACAAGCTTGTATCTGCAAAAATGAGGAAAAATATTTTTTTGATCATTTTGTAAGAAATTGTTCCATTGACTGTAAGCTTTGTAACAAGCCATCACTTCTCTAGTTCTTACTTGATTTGAAGGTCTAATTATCTACAGATAGTTTTCACAAAATCAAAGGCGGTGGTACAAGCTTGTATCTGCAAAAATGAGGCAAAATATTTTTTTGATAATTTTGTAAGATATTGTTCCATTGACTGTAAGCTTTGTAACAACCCATCATTTCTCTAGTTCTGACTTTAATTGAAGGTCTCATTATTAAAATCTAGTCTTCACAAAATGCAAATGCGGTGGTACACGCTTGTATCCGCAAAAAAGAGGCAAAATATTTTTTAGATCATGTTTTAAGATATTGTCCCATAGACTGTAAGATTTGTAACCACCCATCATTTCTCAAGTTCTGACTTGAATCGAAGGTCTCATTATTAAAAGCTAGTTTTCACAAAATGCAAAGGCGGCGGTACACGCTTGTATCCGTAATAATGAGGCAAAATATTTTTGGATCATTTTGGGTAGATCTTGTTCCATTGACTGTAAGCTCTGTAACAACCCATCATTTCTCTAGTTCTAACTTGAATTGAAGGTGTCATAATTAAAATCTAGTTTTCACAAAATGCAAAGGAAGCGGTACACGCTTGTATCCACAAAAATGAGGCAAAACGTTTTTTGGATCATTTTGTAAAATGTTGTTCCTTTGACTATAAGTTTATTAACAAGCCATCAATTCTCTAGTTCTGACTTTATTTGAAGGTTTTATTATCTAAAGCTAGTTTTTCACAAAATGCAAAGGTGGTGGTACAAGTTTTGTATTTGCAAAAATGAGGCAAAATATTTTTTGGATCATTTTATAAGATATTGTTCCACTGACTGTAAGCTTTGTAACAACCAATCATTTCTCTAGTTCTGAGTTGATTTAAAGGTCTCATTATCTAAAGATAGTTTTCACAAAATGCAGAGGCGGTGGTACAAGCTTGTATCTCCAAAAATGATGCAAAATATTTTAGTCGACAAGGTTATGATATCTATATTGATTGAAGAAGGAGCAACCCCATATAAGTATTCTTGGACCACCAGCAGAAAAGGGCCTAGAATCCAAAGATTTTTTGAGAGAGCATATAGAACATCACTCCTTGTCCTCCGCTTAAACACAAAGATGTTATTTTCTTTACCTCTGAAAACAAAGGTACTCTCTGGTTCATAATCCAGCTGCCAAATTTGTTATACTATTTCAATAGCTTTTTTCTTCTTTAGTTTGAATTCATAGTTAATCTTTGTGATAATTTGGAGATTCGACTCACATTTACTTTCAGCAAGTTGTTCCTCAGATAATTGAAAGACTTTGTTAATGTCTAGCTTTTTAAGCATTTCATCTGTATTCTATGATTGATTCATTGATAAAAAAAAAAAGATGTATGAAGCTTTAGACAGTCTGTTGCAACTTTGGTGAAAAAAGTTTTGAGTTTTTTACACCATGAGATGGCTAACATTGTTACTATTGCAAATAGACAGCTCTAAAATAACCACCAGAGAGAGTTAACACTAGAGTAAACTGAGTTTGGGAATGGTTCTTGCAAAGAGACATCAATTTCTTGTACCATGTTCATAGCTATTTGACCAGGGCAAGGATAACCACGGAAGTTCAAGGCTAGGTTTTGCAGGCCAGACAGGATATAATCAATATGGTAGGTGGTTGTTGTGGTGGTTACTAAAAATACGGGGGGAGAATGAGAATTAGAATGAGAATAAGTAAATGCATGGTCGTTGTTTAGAGCAGAGAAGAGGTGGGAGGCACATTCAATAAGCTCGCGGGTGGAAAAATCTCAAAGACACAATAAGCAGGTGAAGGATTAAATGAGTGAACAGTGAAACAAATTCAAGAGAATCGCTATTCAGTGGATGGGAAAAGCTACAGGGTTTTGAAAGCAGGTTTATGAACATTGGAATGATTATTTTTTTTTGGAGAAAATAGATAAAGGATGAAGTAGCTAGAGCAACTTCAGTTGAATACCCTACAAAAACGCAACGTATTAGCACAATTAAGATTTAGATGAAAATTTACCTTATGTTTCCATGACTGCTAGCTCAGGGAGCTTGAGAGAACCAGGAAAACGGATTACTCTGCACGTATTTCAAGTCAGAGCAACTTTAGGAAAGATAAAAAACTTTTTCCTAAAGAGTTAACTGTCTGTTAAGTGTAGCCAATATTATCTATTTATTATGTGCACACTCTTTAAAGGAGTGTGCACAAAATTGGACTCGGCCGTATGATTTTTTATCTTTTTTGCTAAGTCACATATTTTTATTAATAAGAATAACTAAAAGTTCATACAAGGATTGTCAAAACCAAAAAAGGAAGCTAAAAAATTACAGGAAGTAATAAATGACTAAGCAGTCGGCAGAATCTATAATGTGTTGTATCTGGCATTTCAATGTGACTGAGAAAAGAAGGTCTTCCTGCATGATGGATCCTTTCACCCAATTGTAATATTGCTCATTTCTTAGCCAAACTATCAGCAGAGAAGTTGATTTCTCTATAGCAGTGAGAATAGAGAATCTCAGATAGGGACTTACTTGCTTTTAGCCATCTTGCTTTGATGAACCAGGGAATGTTCCCAGACTTGAAGTCTGTAACTACTGATTGAGAATCTGAGTTGATAACAATCTTTCTACAAGATAAAAAGACTTCCCACTCAATAGCACACACAACTGCCATCACTTCTGCAATATAGTTAGTGGCAATACCTAAACCACCTGAATAGTCCCCAAAACCTGACAATCATGGCTTCTTGCAATAATTCCAAACCCTGCACTACCTGGGTTACCAAATGCAGCTCCATCCCAACAAAACAACACATATTGTTCAGCTGGACCACACCAATAGCATTCTTTAATTGTGTTTAAGATGGTATATTTACCATTAACCTTGAAGAATTGTAGAATCTGAGAATCATAATTTTGATGCCATCTAGCACCTTCCATTCTATAACCACCATAATGAACCAGGCTCATGATTCTACTCTTGAATCTATTTACATTTGGTTGCACATTCTCAAACAACAGTTTATTCTTCTGGAACCAGAGTTCCCTCAAGGTAGCACAAGCAGCTGTTAACCATACTTCTTTGATAATGGGGCTTTTATGTTTTGCAAAATTTAACACTTAATCAAAGGAAATAGGACCGTTGAAGTGAAAGATATTACCTAACCATTTCCATATTGTTTTGCTGAAGTTGTAGGACCACAATAGATGAGCCATACTATCTTAGCTTTATTTGCAGATACATCACTTGGACACCATAGAATAGCCTTGTTTCACCTTCTTCTCGTCATCTACATAAATTCCTTGAATGATTTTCCAAACATTGCTTGTTATACCAGGATGCAGAAAAGGCTTCCAAATTTTTGATGGCCAATGAAGAAGAGGTTCCCTGTGTCTAATTTTATTAATAGCAGAGAGAGTAGAAAAATTCCCTTTGAGATCTCCACTCCATACCATCTTATCTTCATCGCCACTAATTGCTGGCAAGGAGGAGTTTATGTAAGATTGCATTGCAGAAGGGATATTCCAATTGTTATCAAGAATTAAGTCTTTAATTGTCATATGTAAATGAGTGTTAACATAATCTGTGTAGCCATGGTTTTGATTAGAGGTTCTTCTCCAAGCCATATATCAAACCAAACTGAGATTTTCTCTCCAGTGCCAATACTCCATCTAACATCATCTTTAAGTGTTTTCCATGTCCATTTCAGACCAGGCCATACTGATGAGTATCTCCATCTTGTATTCCACTGACCAGACTTATCTTTGTATTTAGCTGCAAAGAATCTTGAGCAATCATCCTCATAAGTTTGTAGCTGCCACATCATTTTCATTAACAGTGCTTTATTGACAACTTCTAATCTTCTAATTCCCAAACCTCCTTCAGTTGTAGGAGTACAGACTTTACACCATGCTAATGTTTCATATTTCCTCACTTCACTATCTCCTGACTATAAAAAATTCCTCATTATTTTTTCACATTCTTTAATCACTGAGCTGGGCCATTTATAGACTGCCATGCTGTAGATTGGAAAGCTAGAAATAACAAATTTGATTAGAACCAATCTGTCATGAAAAGAAAGTAACTTTCCTTTCCATGTAAATAATGTACTTTGCATCTTTTTCACAATTGACCAAAGGATAGAAGATTTAACTCTGCCAAGCATTAAGATAACTCTTAAGTATTTATCTGGGAAGGAAGTAAGCTCCATTTGCAAAAGATTTGAAATTTGTTGCTTCTTTGTTGATGTGCATCCTTCCACAAAGCACTTTCTCTTGGCCCTGTTAATAATTTGACCAGAACTGTCTTGATACTTTTTAAGTAGATTAAGCAGGTGTCCTATGCTTGTGTTTGGAACCATTGCTGAAGATTAAAACATCATCAACAAACATTGAATGTGTGGGATAAACTCCCTTTCTATTAACCATTGGCTGCGATTTCCTGGAGTTTACCAATTAAGTTAATCCCCTGCTGAGTGCTTCCTCCATTAAAATAAAAAGAATGGGAGAAAGTGGATCCCCTTGCTTCAATACTCTTCCCATAGACAAAAAACCTCTAGGACCTCCATTTAGTAACACTGACATTCTTGCAGATTCAAAGAGAATGTGTAACCACTGACACCAGTTGGCAGAGAAACCAAATTTTTGAAGGATTTTAAATAAGAAAGACCAGCTCACAGAATCAAAAGCTTGGGAGATATCAAGTTTCAACCCCACATTTCCTCCTCTTCTTTTAATTTTCATCTCATTGACTAGTTCTGAAGCCAGCAGAACTTGTTCATGAATGCTTCTACCTTTGATGTAAGCAACCTGCTGTGGTGATATTAGTTTTGAGATGAATTTTCCCATCCTAGTAGTGATAATTTTAGTGAAGACCTTAAAACTGACATTACTTAATCCAATAGGTCTGAATTGATTTGGCTTTTTTGCTCCTTGCACTTTTGGTAGAAGAACTAGAAAATTAGAGTTAAGTCCTTTGGGAATAAATCTTTTTTTCCAGCAAAATTGAATTTCATTGATAAAGTCATGTTGAATAATGGCCCAACATTCTTTATAGAACATACCTGAGAACCCATCAGGGCCAGGAGCACTCTCTGCATCTATATCCCAAATTGCTTGTTTTATTTCATCTCCAGATGGAATGGCATCAAGCATATCATGATCATCTTGTGTAATAAGACTGAGAATTAATTGAAGTAAGGAATCATCTATATGGACATCTTGATGTTGAAATTTCTTCTCAAAGAAGTTAACTAAAAGATTTGCAATTTGGTCTTGATCAGTTATAAGATTTCCATGTTCATCCTCTATTTCACAGATTAGATTCTTGGTTTGTCTAACATTAACATTAGCATGAAAGAACTGTGTATTAGCCGATCCTTCTTTAACCCATTTTATCCTTGATTTCTGTCTCATCATTGTGTTATACTGAATTTCTATAGAGTTATATACATTCTGTGCTTGCACCAAGTCATTTAAAGCATTTGCATTATGAGGATCATTATCTGAAATCATTTTAGCTTTAACCTCTTCCTCAGCTTCTTTGATTTTAATATGAACATTTCCAAAAACTTGCCAGTTCCAGTCTTTTAAGATTTGTTTCATTCTCTTAAGCTTTTGCATAAAAGTATATGCAGGATCACCAGCCAAAGGTTCTGTCCAACTATCTTCTACTAATTTCAAGAAACCTGGATGTTCTAGCAACATTTTTTGAAATCTCAAAGGAATGTGTGTTGGCTTTGGAATACTTGCACATCCTCCAAATAAAGGAGAATGATCAGAAACTACTCTGAGACCAACTTTATAACCCCAATCAGGGTATTTCCTCAGCCAATCCATGTTAAAAACAGCTCTATCAAGGTTGCATAAAATTCTTCTTTCACCATGCTGACAATTTGACCAAGAGAATTCCAAACCAATTCTGGGGGCTTGTAAAAGTTCACAATGATTCAAACATTCTTTGAAATCCAGCATTGATCTTCTAGAAGGAGCTCTACCCCCTGCTTTTTCCTCTGTGGATAATATTGCATTGAAATCACCTAAAAGAATCCAAGGTTTACTGAGCTCACTAATCATAGACATTTCTGACCAGAAAAATCTTCTTTGCACTAAGTTGACATGTGCATGAACACCTGAAACAAGTACCTCTCCAATAGCAACTGTAATCATTTGGCTTGTAACTGAAACTACTGAAGGTGTAGCTATAGAATGACTCCAAAATAACCATATATTACCCTTATGAGTAGAAGAAGAATTATGGATGGCCATAGATTGTATACCTGAAAAATTTAAACTACTGCAAAATGATGAAGTACACTAAACTCTTGGCTCAGATACCCAAACCAAAGTTGGACTGAATTGATTGACTAAAGATCTTAATTTCTGTTGGGCCTTAGCTCTTCTAAGACCCCTAATATTCCAAAATAATATCTTCATGGTTTGGATTGAGGGTTTTTAGGACCCCCTTTCCCTACATTCTTTGTGAAATTGTACTTCACTGCTATTGAATTACCTTTATTTTTCTCAATAATAGTAGATTTTTATGGAGATTTTTTCTTTTGAGAACTGGAACCATGTTGCACTGGAGAAGTTACAACCTTAGGCCAAGAAGTGAATTGAACAGCTTCTGTTAAAACTTTGCCAGTACCCACATCCAAAAATTTAACAACACTATACTCAAGCTCTGTAGATTCAGCAATCTGCAACAGTTTTTGTGACTCCAGATCATCTATGATTTCCTTATCTACACTAGCATCTTCAGTCTCAGAGTGATCTTCTTTTGTTTCAGCAACTGGCACAGTCAAAGCACTAAATTTGTTCCTAACTGGCTGTGTTAAGATGGGATTACTAACTTTATTTTGTAAAACTGGAGTAATAATACAATTGACAATGGAATCAACTTATGAATGTTGATGTTCCACTGATTGAGGTGTAATAGAACAATAAGCTTGGTTTTGTAAAGTATTAGCACTAATGTTTGACACAATTGTATCAACTTCAGGATTCTGACTTCTTACTTGCTATTGTTGAGGATTAGTATGAGTGATTTCCACTTCATATCTATCACAAATATCAAAAGGAGTAGAGTTTGGGACTTTCCTTCTCATAATATGCTTTTGTTGAACACCTGCTTTTTTAGTTCCTGAAATCTTGTGTTTTCTCTATTCTGCATTCTGTAACTAAGTGACCAACAATTTTGCAAGTAGAGCAGAATTTAGGGCAGTCTGGAATCAAAATATCTTGAAAAAATCCACCAAACTTTGTGCAAATCCATATTTTGTTAGGAATGGATTGAGCAAAATCCACTTCAACTAAAACATTTGCATAATAACCTACTTCACATTTTGCAGTTGCAACATCAATTTTAATTAGTGTTCCAATTTCCTTATAGATTGTAAAAAGAATGTTTTCCTTCCAGAATTCCAAGCCTAAACCAGGAAATCTAATCCAAACTAGAGCTTTGGAGCTGTTTTGATTTGCCGGACGAAAGTTTGAAACCCAGTTTCTGATCCTCAAAACTTGATTGGTGACTTCCCATGGTTTAGATTTGATATGAGCTCTATAAATTTCATTATCTAATTTGATGGTGATAGAAACCCCTTCCCAGTGGAATAAGCTTACAATCACCGACTAATGTCCACTGATTTCTCAATATTAAAGCTGCATCTACAAACTTAATTTTTTGCAAATCTAAACGACCTATAAGAGAAAACTTCCAAGGAATTAAACCTTCCTCAAACAGATTATCAGGCAATTCAATCGAAGGAACAGTCTTAGAAGAAATATGATTACCACAAACTGTAGAATCTGATGATATTTTTGAAGGTTCGGAAGAACCTAAAGGAACATATCTTGAACCAAAAATCGAGATTCAAACATGAATTAAAAGAAGTAATAGGATAACCTAACACCAATCATCGAGAATTAAGAAGAACAAAGAATTTTTCACCTGAATTAATGGTAAGAAGTGTGGAAAATCTCGAAGAAGAAGAAGAAGAAGAAATCCCCCTGAGTTGGTCGCCTGATTTTTAGAGCTTCTCTCTCTTCAACTTACCGATTTTCCTCGTATTTTTGGGATCTTTAGTGATTGATGAGGTCTTTATGTTGAAGACTCTACTCGGCCATATGATTAAAATGCTCTACTTTTGCATATATTTAAGGTCTATTTATGGACGCCAACATATACTATGTGCAAATTGGGTCCCAATCTATTCTTGCAAACTGGGACCTATATTATGCTCCATTTTTTTATTTTTTTTGATGAACTTGGATGTTGGAAGGGCAGAAGAAATCAATTTTACCAAAACATAAAAAGCAAAACATCCATCTGGCGGAGCAGGTATAGACAGATCATAGCCAAAGCCTTGTTTTCATACCCAAACGGCTTTGTAGATTTACCCAAGAGCATCTCCAATGGTGGGTGTTAAAAATTCAGTGTGGAAGTCTTATTTAGACCTTTAAAACATCTCTAATAGTTGGTGCTAAAAATCCTGTGTGGGGGTGTTATTTAGACCGGGGTGTTATTTAGACCATTATTTATGAAATTTTTACTTTTTACATAGATAATATTTTTGTCTTATAGACCATCTATAATAATGTAAGGTTTTAACCGTAAGATTTATAGGTTATTTTTACTAATTTAAAAACTAAACAATTTTTTTTTTCTATTTTGTATTGGCTTATTTTAATTTTAAACACATGGGCGTCATTCCGAAGGTGTAGATAAGACCTTTTTGAAGACCTTTGTATTTGTTTTATCATTCCTCCTATTTTGCAGGACAAACTATTGGAGATGGATTTATTTCAATTGGGGATCTAAAATCCTATGTATCATGAAAAAATAAAACTTCCACCTTCTATTAGAGATGCTCTTATGGGATTTTATATATGTGGCAAAAATAAGAATGTTTTGCTCATGAACCATTTCCAATGGTGTAGGGTCTTATTTTTAGGATTTGATTTGTGGTTAAAGAATGAAAGTGATTTCTTTTTTCAGCAATAGAAGCAGGATTCAAAGTCTAGGTGGGCTAATTAAAACTATGGGTTAAACATAAAAAAAATTAGGGGGCGATTTATTTATTTTTCCAAAAAATATACATGAAAAAATGTTGGCCACATTGTTTCAAAATGTAGAGTTGTCGGAGTGGTGAAGAATAAGCAAGATGAAATTAATGTTGGTGATACTGGTAAGTCTACCAGCAGGGGTTAAACAATGATCATGTTAAGAATTGTGCAAGTACTTCTGGTGCTTCAAGTTTGATATTTGTGGTAAGTGAAAAGAAGAGGGTACCAAGTACACCACTAACTTTTTCGTTCGACAACCTGTATGGACAAAACCTAATATAATTGCAAGTAGACCAACTTAATGATCCTTGACAATGTGTATATAGATTTTATATCTTTATCTCTTTTTAATCAAAATTTTTAAGACAATGGAGTCTGTGAACCTGATTGTTAAGAAGAGTACTTGGACGATCTCAAAAATAAATATCCACGATCAATCTAGTTGTATCCAAATAATCCAATCGGAATTCTGCCAGGTAATAAACTTGTTATCTATCTTTCAAGGTACAAATTCTACAAGAACGAGTCTCCTAATCGATCACAAATTATATCGATGTATCTACTAAGATTGAATATGAAACGACGAGGGTACCAAGTATACCACAATGTTTTCGATATCAACCTATAAGTCTGCTACCTTGCGTGATCTAATATAGAAAGAAACTGTCAACAAGATACCGACCACAAGGTATACATTTGGTATATAGTTACTACTTCGAAACCGAACCTTAAAGTATAAGGATCAACCCAAATGTTTGGGATTAACATACAAGTGAAAATACTTTAATTATAACTTAATCAAATCACAATGGGGAAAGTAAAGTAAAAGCACACAACAAAATTGTGTTAACGAGTAAACCGCCAATACAGAAAACCCCCGGGACCTAGTCCAGTTTTGAACATTCTTTGAATTAAGCCGCTATACTAAGACACAACCAACTTCGTATAGTTGAGACCAAGTAAACAACCCTTAGTTACCAAGTTACCTCAGTATTTCCTACGCCTACAACCAATCTAGCCAACGTACGTGAATCCTAAGATAAAGTCCACTATCTTAAGTTGCTTCATCCTCTCTGAAGACTTTAAGCACTCAACCCTTTCGATCGTCTTTCAAATATTAAATGACTAATCTGTTTGGTAATCACTCTCATATATCAAGAAATTAATCAGGGACATTATAGTTGAGGGTGACAAAGGCTTTTCTGTTTAAAATCAATTAATCTCCTTTGTCGGATTTATATCTTCCAAGATCTAGATTAACAAGTTAACCGGATCGAGTACCAGATTCGGATACTAAAGAGTACCACCAAATGGTAGCTTGTCGATCTAACTATGACTAGCAATAACAAGTCTATTAAAAGATAAAGATCTAGTCGGATCTCAGCCGATCAAGTTTGTGCACGAAGCAAATCACAAAGATACGAAACCAATAAGAAAATATACTTGTCTTCAAATCTTCAATAGTCTTTTGTACCTGCACAATAACAAACTTGATTCCGACTTATTATCGATCATGCACAGTACGGAGTCCGTTAA
>JAJJMB010015188.1:0-14061 GCA_023531105.1 Papaver atlanticum | reverse complement strand
GACGTTGTAGTAGTTCTACTCCCTCCGTCCCACTATTAATTGACCTATTTGTTTTTAGATTTTGTTTCATTAATAGTTGATTTTACATCATTTGATACTCATGTTTATATTCGTTACTTAGGTGTTTTAAAATGCTTTTCAATGATATAAAATTTACGAATATCCGTGGTATAGTTTGAGAGATAAATCATTTCTAATTTGTACTATTAGGTCAATTAATAGTGGGACGGAGGGAGTATTATAAGTTAGCAAATGCGACTCGACACAATTGTCTTCCATTGAGATTCATTAATATTTATTTGCACTAGAGTGGTTTCAAAATAAAACCATCTTTTTAAAATTATATCCGTGTGTAGTTGTTGCGATAAACCTAAGTTGTGTTCTTTCAACATCATTTTCTACTTACATCTGATCTTTGTATAATTCTTTTTGCTGTCTAGGTTCAGCAATCATTTGATCCTGCAAGTTATTACGGCCAAGTGTATCGAGCTGGTACTGAAGGCGATGGCCGCTTCTCTCCCTTACTCACACCTGCTGCTGCAACCAAGTTTAATGGAAATATAGCACTATTATCCTCGCAGGCTGGTCAGTCTCCTCAAGAGGTATGCACTTAATACATGTTACAGCTTGATGTTTGTTTATAAACCTCAACGCAAAGGTGCGTAGTTCTTCCAACTTATCTTGTTGGGTATCTTAAAGAACCAAAAGCTCCAGATGGGGATACTGTCATTGATCATGGTTGTGCAAATGATAAGTTCTTGATCTTATCAAATCCGAAACTCATATAGCTACAGAATCCTCCCATTGTCAGAACTAGAGTCGTCATTCACTCATTTGGATGACAACTACCTTTTGAAGGTTAAACTCGTGTTCAGTGTTCATGTATACTATAGACTGCTGGTTTATGAATTTCTGACATTTTCTCTTTAGCAATACAAGGGACTTCTGATCCATGTAGCTATCACCCATGTCTAGCCTTATGTTATGTGTACCTATTACCCATACGATATTAGGGTAGCACAGGTGACAAGTACTAGTCTAAGGTGTGTGCACTTTTGATTTTGGGAATGATCTGCACTGTAAGCTCATTAGTTTTTCACTATACATGACATGCACGTTCTCTGAGAAATTTTAGCGGAGTGTTAACTATATCAGATTCTGTCGCTCTGGTAGTGGAATTTGCTACTCTATTGGGTGTGCTTGGTTCTGTCTACACATGGTCTGGGAAGGAGACTTACACCATTATTTTATATTGGTTGCCTAGAGATATTGACGTGTGTGTGTGTGTGTGTGTTTTATGTACTCAAATGTCTATGTTCTGTTATATGGTCACTGGCCAAACTAGTCAGTAGAGAGCTCAGGAGTTCCTAAGCATGCCTAGCTCATTCAGTTTTTTTTCTTCTCTCATGACCTTAAAAATTAAGAGTGGAGAGTTCTGTTTCTACACTTTTAGTTGTGTATAACTCTGTAACTAGTTCATGCTTTCTCGATATGCCTCCCACATCTGTTGTTTCATGGCCCACCAGTATGTTAGGATGTAATGTTAATTTTTTTTTTTTTTGCATTATCTCCTTGAAAAGGCTTTATACTGTTTTCTTTTTTATGTTTTCCGTTATAGCTACATACTTCTATTTATAATCATTTGTTAAATGTTTATTATATGAATTCCTGATTTTTATTTATAAATATGTCCGATTGCAGAGTGGGGACTCTCTGATTCAATCTACAAGTCCAGCACCTCATGTGAGCCAAGCTACTGGAGTCATGCCAAGTTCTATTTCTGTAACACAGCAGCCAGTTCCTGTTTTTCGACAGCCTCACGGGATGCACATGCCTCATTTTCCTCCAAATTACCTTCCGTACGGCTCATACTATTCACCTTATTTTGTGCCACCTCCCACAATTCACCAATTCTTGAGCAACACCGCATTTCCTCAACAACCTCCAAGTGGCAGCGTGTATCCACCTCCTGCTGCAGCAGCAGCAGCTGCTGCTACAGGTATCAAATACTCTCTTCCACAATTCAAAGTTGGAGGCACCACAGGGAACCCAACCCACATTGGAATGCAACCCGGCTATGCACAATTTAGCTCCCTCCCAGCTGGTTACAGTCCCAGTCCCGCTTCCACCACCAGTAACTCAACCGGGAATGAAGATCTAGTGGCACCTCAGTTCAAAGAAAATAATGTTTACATCACCGCTCCACAGGTTAGTTTACCATAATCCATAGCTTAAGTAATATGTAACGATATGGTTAGCATTTTGTGTGTATTCAAGTTAGCACATGTTTGGGTAGTTTGATTCAGTATGTGGTCCGTTCCAGCACCATAGAAGCCAAAAAAGCTACTGCATGGTGGCATAAGGATGAGTTTCATGTGGTCTTTAAAGAGAACTTACTCTGCAATATGTGTTGGGCATTGGGTTTAACTTGGATTTTTGTTTGCTGTCTAAGGGGACAATTCTGGTGTTTTGTACCGTGAGTGATTGAGGCAATGTATTCTCCACATCAGCATTTGGTGTTTCTGAAATTCTGTCTTGCTGTTTGCTTATGCTTGAAAATCCCACCTTGATAGGATATTTCTAACTATGCCTATGTAGTTGTGGACAATGGTGATGTTGGCCTTTTAGTTTAGATAGATCCATCTGGTGATATATGTCAATGTTGAGCTTGTAGTCTTGTTTATATGATTTCAACCTGCTACCTTGATTGAAGTTATTTTTGAGTCTGTGTATACGTGTTCCAACAAAGAAAAGAAAGATGTCCATGTAGTTTCTTGCTTTCTGGTCCTTCCACTGGTAATTAACATTTTCATTTATTTAGTTCGTTATTTGTGAAAGCTTTGCATCTTCTACTACTTTGGTGATGGCTATGCCGGATTCAGTGACTTTCAGATCTGCTGTTGTATAACTTAGTTACACTTGTTTTTGTAGAGTGAAGGTGGTGCAGCTGTCTGGGTTCCTGCACCAGGGAGAGAGATTTCTGGAATGCAGGCTGGTTCTTTCTACAACCTGCCTCAGGGACAGCACATAGCATTTGCTCCATCTCAAACTGGGCATCCAGCCTTTGCTGGGATATATCACCCAACACAGACAATGGGAGGAGCAACTGTTCACCCTCTGCTTCAGCAGTCTCAAACCATGGCTGGAGCTGTTGAAATGGTAGGACCTCCTGCAGGTGTTTATCAGCAGCAGCCTCAACGCACACAGGTGAATTGGACCAATACTTACTGAAATAGAAAGAAGTTTCGTTATATTTTTTGGAGACTTACTAAAACGAGAAATACAAGTCAATCTTCTGGATTTTCTTAGAGACCCAAAAAGTTATGGGAGAAAATTCGGCAGCAGCCTGCTTTTGGAGTGTAAATAATATAAAGATGGCTGAGAAACTGGGGAAGATTTTTCCAGTGGTGAATGGAAGATGAATTTACTAAATGACCATTTTTCAAGTTAATTTAGAGAGAAATTGATGGATAGAGAATTCTACAGGTCTTTTGTTAGTTACTGCTGGGTATCGGGTTCCCCTTTTTGTTGTTCTTATTCTTCTTCTAGCCTTCTAATTGTCTGTAGGTGCTGAAAAGATTTGGTATTTTCATTTCTTTTCCTTTATCTTGGTGTCTCCTAGGACTTTTTGGAAGGTAAGATTAAAATTTGGTGGTTTCTTCTCATTCATCAACCTTAGTTTCACCAATTCTTACCTGTAAATTAAATTTTGGTAGGTAATTAAATTTTCTGTACTAAACAAACTCTATGCTGTTGTAATTGGGTTTATAAAGGAGTACAATTACATTTGTTCATCTGTCAGAAGGATCTAGATGTTTTGGTTGCGCCTTGAAGCTGGTAGAAAGTGCCTACCCCCTAGGTGAGCTCATGTGCCCAAAATAGCAATTGGGTTTAAGGAGAGGGGTACAGAAATAGTTCAAAGAGTCCGAATATTTTAGATGATCAGTGATGGAGAGAAATTAATATAGAAGGGTTGAGCGTCATTGTATTTTCAGCTCCATGGCCAGCAGCCAGTGAACTTAAGACTGGTATTCGGGTTGTCTAGGAGATGAGATTCAACTCACATTATGATTTAGTTATCACTATCTTTGCTGTAAGATAATGTCTGTACAGTTTTCTCTCCGAGTCAGCAATGAAAACATTATAATCATAATCTATCAGAACATTCATATGGATCTTCCGCTCTTTCTCGCCAGCTCACGCTGTATGAGATGAGTAACTTCAAACAACAGTTTCTGTAGTGTCACTCTTTGCTTCTAGTTTTTCCAAGTTAACTACAGCAACGTTGGATTTTGTTTTTATCAAAGAAGAATTCTGCTTTGGCAATAGCTTGCTCGACTCCTTTGCCTCTTGCAAGTTAAGAGAGGTATACACTGACATTCCACATAGAGCAGTCACAGCTCCACAGATACTCAGAACCCCTGGATCTGAACTGAATATCAGATATCCTCCAAGCAGGATTACACAAGTCTTGAATTGACCCAAAACGACATGAGATGTTGCCGATGTAGCTCTGCATGCATTTTTTTTGTTTTTTAAGGTTAGTAGTGATAACCAATTGTAGGAAAAAAATGTATGGTACCATGACCATTAGAAATGAGAGAAGAATCTTACCCAAGTGCCAAAGCTCCAGACCATTGAAGTAGAAAACCAAGGAGTGCTGATATGGCTATAGCTGACGTGTTATTGAGGTCCCATGGGAAGGATAAGACTCCGGGTGGATCCAACCATGGCATCAATGCAAGCAAGAAGAAAATGGTAGTTGGTGTGGTCTTCCACATCAACCTACAGTTACGTATTGTGATTCAGTTAGAACTGAGATCGAGAGAGATCAAATTTCTTATACATACTGAAAAAAAGTTTGATACATACGCTAGAGCAGTCCAATTTCCTTTTTGTTGCAGATTAGACCATAGTATCTTATTTATAGCACTTGGAACTATCCATGCTAGTGCAATACACGCACCGAAAAAGTTGAACTCGAGGTCTGTCACGGTTGCAACTGCCACACCTACTGAAACAACGGCTAAAGAAAGAGCCTACCATTTTGACATGACAGTTGAATCAGTAATCCTTATAACTTCCATAAGTAATAGCAAAACTGACTTACTGAAATGTTGATACGCACCTTATTGAAGGAAACTTTCTTAGTGAAGAGAATGAACTCTGCTAGAACAATTGTTGGAGTGACTGCAATTTTTGCCATCTGATAAAATCCAACGCTGAAAAAGTGAAGCACATATGGAATTGGACACGTGAGGTAGACGAATGCCACATTGCAAGTCTACGCACTAAGAAATTATTACCACAAGAAAGGCGTATGTATAATTCATACCTGTTATGTTTTAAACTGATATTAGCAAGGCCTGTAGAGAAAGACATAACTGCACCCAAAGCAAAGAGTGAAGAGAAAGGCGTTGATTTTGAAGGAGGTGAAACTGGTAACAACGACAATGCCTTGAAGATAGCGAGAAGAAACCACGCAGAGATGTAATGGATCAATGTAAGGAATATTGGATAATTAAAACCAACCTTCCCCATCACCTGTTGAACACAATCCATTAGCTATAAGAAAATGCGTGAGAACGATACACCATCCTCTCATACATAGTGTGCAAGTAGATACAAACCAGTTTGTTTGCCATGATTATTGCTACGGAAACCACAAAATTGAAGGTGAGCGCCACGGATGGTCCACATAACCGCTGCTGTTGACGCTTAGCTCCTTCCGAAGATCGTAAATCATTGAAAAGAGAAGACCGTAGTTCCTCCAATGCCCGGCCTAGTAATGCAAGCGAGATTAAACCAAATAAACTCAAAAGACAACTTTTCTTTTCCCAACATCATTATTCCAAATGAAGCTAAAGTATATTACTAGAGAAAAATCTAAACATAGTGGTAATCCAGTCTACATATTCCAACATTTCATTAAGGACAACTAAATCTCAGATATCCATCAATCAATGCAACTAACTAGAACCCATTTTCCAGGATGTTAATCAGCAGAAAATCAAAAGATTAATCAGCAGTGTTTTTCGCATGATATTATTTAACAGAAATAGAAACAAAAAGATCTCATGAACACGTAAATCTGATATGTAACGAAAACATGAAAATGAAATGCAGCAATGGAGATGAGCTAGATTACCTGCTTCACCAGCATCACTATCTTTCCTCTTGATTGCGAACCTTCTTGTTCCATCTTTACCCAAGAAGTAATCTAACAATCTCCCCATTTTCACAGAACGAACACATTACTTCATTAAATACTCCATATCAAACCTCTTCTTGTTTGTTTGTAAATAATTTACGTATCCCAAAAATCTAATACACTTGGAGAAGAGAAGAATATATGAAAGAGTATTTTAAGAGACTATTAGGCAGTAGTAATTACTGCTGAAGGTTTGTTGTTTATGTTGATTGGATTCAAACTAAAAACCTTAATAATAACAAAACCGAAAATGAATTGAATACAAATAAACGACCTTGTATTGTGGTAGTTCCAAATCCTATAATAATAATATTTGGTAACTAGATCCGGGATTTGTTTAACTACTTCCCAAAAAAATTTCTTTTTATTGTTTCTTTTCTTGTTTTCATTGGACCCTACCGTTTTAACTGTTTTTGTGCTAAACTCAAAACTCAAAATGCACCTCGCGTAATGCATTAGTTGTTGTGGTAGGATACATCATCTTTTTTCAAGTAAGCAGTCTCACGCTCTGCCTGCCTTACGCATGTGGTTGAGTACGATGTCCTGCCAGTGGTCCAATAATAACCCCATCATATTGATTAGTTCATTCATTGATGAGGTTGAGAGTTGAGACGACGATACGTCTGCTCTTGCGTCCCACAAGTGTTGACAGGGAGGTTATTTGGTGAAAGAGAGGTTTTAATTAAATACGAGACGTATTAAACAAAGTCATTTAATCGCGTTTAGAGTAGGCTTGGTTTTGAGCAGAACGTAAGCTTATGCAGAGTTAGCTCTAAGATCTTCTAAGCAACAAAACAAAAGAGAGGGTTGATTCACAAGGTTAAATGTCACTGACCAATATCGAAATTTGATAAGATTCTCTCGCCCGACAGTTGGTAGTATGACTTATTCTGTGCAGAAGGTAAAGATTTTTGATATTCTGTCAACTTACTAGCAACTGAAATCGGTTACGAGGTTTTAATCAGATTTGCCAAAGTTTTACTAGATGGTTCTGGATTAACGAGGGCTAATTAAATACGTACTCCATATCAGAATGATTAATTGCTAGTTAATAAAGTGGGAGTACGTGCCCTAAACCAAGTCAAGGGAAGAACGGATCTCTTCCTCTTGATTGCGTAACATAAAAATCGTTTATCCCAATATCTTAATTAACGAACTTATATATTATTAAAGACCGTGGGATTATAAATTATTGGCGGTATTAACAATGTTGGATCATTCGTATCTCCCAAACAGTTCTTAATTTGGAAGAAAAAAAACTGATTTTGATGCGGTGAGCATGGATCGAACACGCGGCCTTCAGATCTTCAGTCTGACGCTCTCCCAACTGAGCTATCCCTGCAGTTGTGGTTTGTTAGGAAACTAATTGTTCTGACTTTGTTTAGTCACTCTTTTGATCAAATGCACGGTTTCGAAGAATTTATAATTCTATGAGATGTAAAATTTTGAGATTCATGTAAATTCCTTGTATTTTTGGTAACTCAGTAAAATTTTCAGGATTTATAAAATTTCCTTGTTTTAAATTCCATACACTATTTTGTAATACTCTCAAAATCTTAAAATTTTCATAATTACCCTATTTTAAAATCTCAATTATACACAAGTAGAATATAAAAAACATTACAATCGGAAGTTTAATCCAATAAGTATCGTAATTTCAAATTATAATACTAGCATAAGTAAATGTTAAAGAGTAACCAAATATGACTTAATTTCTAGTAACATTTTGACTTTTGAGATCTATCAAATCAAAATCAATTAGCGGGAGAAACAATGATTCATCATCTTTTAAAACTTCAACCGTGACAGGTTTATCTTCTAAAACCTCAAACATTTCAATATGCAATTCAGTAAGTTTGTTCTTTAAATTGTTCAACTTACATTTGAAGAATAAATTATTATCAAACATTAGTTTGAGCGAAATGTAAAAAGATATTGATCAAAGATAAAAAATAGTAACATGCCTTCCGAGGTTATATCATAACTATGTATGTATAATCATAATTCAAGTAATTATAAGCACTTGTAGATATGTATTGCAGGCTACATGAGATACATGTAAAGTGAATATCAAAGGATTTCTTACTTGTAATGGATTATCCCGAACAGCCGAATCAGCCATATGTAAACACCTTTTCTACAAAATTTCAACAAAATTTTACTTAACCCCATAAGTTCTTTTACACCCTTCATCAACTTTATCATTGTTTTCAATCGATTTTGGAGTTAAGTTTTGTCAACTTGTGTTGGCAAAGGGGTTGTACTCTTTCAACTACAACTAAAAACACAAATGCAATTGCCTCATAACCATCATAACCCCTCATCTTAGAAGGTTTGCAACATTTCTTTGTCTATTCAACTAGTCTAAGAAGTGTTGTTTCTTTTCTGTACTTGATCAGATTAAGGAGAACCATCTTCCATATCTAACATTTTTAAAATGATACAAGATAGTTTTTTTTAGGGTGTTTTACAAAATGGTCACCCTTTCTTAATTTGGTTTACAAAATGATCACACTTTAAATTAGTGATGACAAACTGGTCTTTCTCCATCCGACACACAGAAAATGAATAAAACGGTAAACTTTCTGACTAATGTACCCCTTGTTTGTTGTTTCTCGGCCTATACCATCACAGCAGCAACTTCCCTGTAATTCCAGCATACACAGCACCACCTGAGACTGCAACTATTCTTGCAGTTCAACCCCTGCAGATCTCGACAGCAGCAACTTAACCAACTTCCCTGTGTTGTTCTTGCTCAAATGCAACTACCAGCACCAATTCAGTTCCTTGCAATACCATAGACTCGTGCAACAACAAACTACAGCCATATCTCCCTCTGCACCAGTAGCACAACTCAACCTTTCTGGCTGCATAATTCCCTGTAACCCCTACAGATTTATCTACTCAATTCCTGCACAATTTCGACCACCAGACCCTTGAATACAAATCCATTAACACAGTTTGTTGTTGATTTCCCGACCAAAACTTCACCTATCTCAGACCACAGTATCACCAAATCAATTACAACAGCTACATGTACTCTTCAATTCCATCCCCACAGTTCAACTGCATCTTCTCAACTTAACAGAACTGCAGCTGCAACCAGCCGAATCATTGCAACCATCACTGCAATCCTGCAGCAGCAATTTCTAGCCATACTTCCATTCACAGCTGCCTCATCATACATCATTTCTTGTTCTTCCTCTCTTCAACAGAATCAGCTTCTCAATCTCTTGTTCTTCTGCTGCCATAACCATTACCAAACCCTTGAATATCAACATCAAATCCCATCAGCAACCACCCAAACTTCTCAACATCTTCTTATCCTTCTTCATGAAATCCATGGCAACATAGATTCGACCCACAACTAATCATTAGAGCATCTCAGCACACACACAGTCATCAGGTCCAACAACATCTCCCTGAGTTCACCATAGAACGAACAACAACAGTGACCTAATCTCCTTCATTTAAATTTCACACAAATTATCATTCTCAAAATCGAAATCACTCAAAACCCAACTTTCCTCCTTCTGTTAATGACCCATAATCACCATTAGATCCGATTCTTCTTTCTAATTCGAACTCAAGAACTGACCTGACTCTGATTTCAGATAACCCTAATTCAATCTTCATCTGATGTGAAGAACTCTCTAAACTCGTATTTCGCTTTACAACTTTAGTAGATCGAGATGAAGAGTAAAAGATATTGAAGAAATCTCTGAAGAAACAGATCGATCTGTACTGGTTCATGGGATCGCCATCACCTTCTCCATTTCTTCAGACAAGAAGCTATCGAACAGAGGCGGCAAGAAATGAGGTGGGAAATGGATGAAACTCGTATTTGTGTTAGGATTTTCTTTGGTTTTGATCCAACGTCCCACATTTTTTAGAGATTTGTTAATCGATCCCACACGTGCAAATGCCACGGTTTAGGGGTATTTAGGTAACTTAACAGTCCGACAAACGTCTGACACGTGACATAACTCCGCAGTTACATGTCTAGTGACCCTTTTGTTGATACTTTGTAACAGTGGGATCGATTTGTAAACCTAAATAGTAAAGTGTGACTGTTTTTGTAAATACCCTTTTTTTAATTCAAAATATAAGTCACACGGACTCGGTACTTGCAATCTGAAGATGATTTTTACACGAACACTTTGACCAAAGCCTTCCACAAGGACATCACTTGCAGTCAATTTTATCTCTCACAAGTCACACAACCAATAAAGAGAATATGACTTGTTAGGAATTTAAGATGACATGACTTAGTTTTGGGAAGACATCCTCTAACTAGTTACCATTTTATTAATAAATTATGTAAAACTTAAAATAGAGAATATATCTATCAATAAATGAATGACACACAAAAATGTAAAAGTTGTAACGGGTTGGAGATTAAAATTTTATGCTCATCGTGTTTAGGAATTTATTCCCTAGTATAATAAATAAATATCAAGTGGATGTCTTTAAGGTGGCGCCACATATGAAACAACCACATTGAGCATTGGAGAAGCTCCAAGCTAGTCTTAGCATATTGATGAGTCTAGCATGATTCTCAATGATGAGTCCATCATGCTTCGTAGAGACTCATTATGTTCGTGAATGAAACATAAAGTGTCCGCTAAGACAACAATGATGCTTTGCATACCATAAATGTAAGAGTCTGATTGACATTGATGGTTGTGGCATATCATAGTGTCGGCTTAGGAAGGAATGATACTTAAACGATTTAGATCGATAGGCATTGGTCTGATGAGATTGATGGATCGAGCATAGACCAATACGAATGTCAAGCATTTGACAAGATTTCATGTAAATATCAAAAATGTCAATGTTAGCAATAATTGTAGAATATTTAATCTCGATCTACCATGTCAAAACTGGTTTGAGCAGCAAGATAGAGAAATTATGGTGGTAGCCAGACCAATAAAATATCGCTTATCAGAGCAATATCGCTAGTCAGAGCAGTTAAATATTGCTAGCGGAAGCAATATTGCTATCTAGAGCAATTGAATATTGTAGCAAGACCAATTGATTTATCGATGAAAAATATTGGTAGCAAGACCAATATAAAATAATTGTTATTTAGACCTAATGAAGATTATGCTCGTCAGAGCATTAGGCAATAAAACCTAATATAATACACGGATGAACCAAGGAATAGTAGAAGGAGGACCAACCAAAATGGTGGAAGGAGGACCGATCATTTAGTGGTGATGGGACTGGCCTTGATGGTCGGTGGTGCACGAACCATCCCTAATTGTTTTGTATTTTTTGTTGGTATTCTTAGCATATTTTGGTGTATTTCAGAAGAGTTTGATCTAGACTGAACCTAATTTTGATGGAACGACCAAGTAGAATTTTTTGGTGTAAAGTTCTAGATTTAGAAATATCAAAATAATGATATTTCAATATTTTAAATGATGTAAAGACCGAATGGTGACGGGACCATTCATTTTGTACATCCTATGCTCTTTAAAGCAAGATACGATAGAAAGACCATAATTTGGTAGAAAGAGGAAACCCTAGGTAAAAAAATAAAATAACATTAAAAAGTAAAAAGGGGGTGTGCGACCTACCATACGCCGATGGCATGGCCGACGGGCATCGGTCCCACATGCGCGTTTTTTTTCTTTTTTTTAATCCTCTTTGTACCATAATACTCAGCCAAGTATAGCGTGTAATAATCTATCTTCCGGCTTTGGATCATGATATGCTCTTTAGACCATTTTTGTTATGTATACTCATGTAATTTTCTTGGAGCTAGCCGGTGGTGGCCCGCATGTCCGAAAGGTGAATATTCACTATTAATTTATACTTCCTCCGTCCCACTATTAGATGACCTAGTTCAAGTTTACATGATTCTTAAGACAAGGAAGGAAGGAAAAGAGTATTTTTAAATATTTTTTTTTTTTATAATTATACCCTTATGGATAATAACTAGTGAAACTTTGAAATGATTTATCTCTCAAACTACACCACGGAAGTTCGCAAACTTCATACCATTGAAAAGCATTTTGAAACACCTATGTAACCAATGTAAACATGTCTATCGTATTATGCATATTTCTTATACTAACAATAATTAATTCAAATGATAATTTTAAAAATATCTCCTTGTTTATTGATATAGGTCATCTATTATGGGACAAAATCTAAAAATAAATAGGTCAACTAATATTAATAGTGGGACAGAAGGAGTAGAATTCTTATGAGAAAAGCTATAAATTGAAGTAATGACATATTTTGGTGAATATAGTACTAGAATTAATAATTGAGTCACACTATACTAATAGGAAATCTATCTAGGAACATCATATTGACTCAAGGACGAGGTATAGGATGGTAGAAGCACCATACCGGTTCTGCATGTATATTCTGCATAATTAGAAAATATATGGAAAGTGTTGCAATAAGCACCAATAGTGTTTCAAAGTCTCAACAAAGTGATTCTTGAGGGCAGAAGCAAGTAATGAGTCATACATTAAAATAATAAAACACGTAGAATATTGACTGTTTTAAAGTCTCAATAGAGTGATTTTTGAGGGCAGAAGCAAATAATGAGTCATATATTAAAATAATAAAACATGTAGAATATTGAAAGCTCAGCCAGGCGAGGCTCTAATAGTGCTGTATATATTTATGTTTTGAAGAGGTTACATGATCAATCAGAGATGCCTGTAACAAGGTTTTATTCCAATTATCTTGCGAAATATGATGTCGGTCAGAAACATACAAAATTTTCGTGTTTCTACAACACAGTGGAGGCAGCTTTACATTTTATCCTTTGTTAAAAATCCACCATCAACACTTGGAGAGTATATTTTGCCTCAACTACATCCAGTCTGAAGTCTGATTGTACACTAGTGTTGCAGCGGATTAATTCGGTACGTGTTCACAAGGTCCCTGTATTTTTATACACATTGCAGTTTTGTCGTTAACAAATATTTTTGATGTCTTGTTTTAGTTCTTTTTCCATATTATATCGACTAGGATATGACCCGTGCCGTAACTGCACGGGCTTTGGCCTGTTCTTACTAACTGGTTTCACTATGCATCTTAGATGAGTCTAAATTTTATACGCCATCCGATTATAGAAAAAAGATACTATCAATTTGGCTTGTTTTTAGGATAAAATGAAAAGTTATACAATCTGTTTTCCATTTCCAGAAAAGAGATACATCAATTTAGCTTGTTTTTAAGATAAAATGAAAAATGATATTATCTCTTTTCTGTTTCCATAGATACTATCAGTTTATCTTGTTTTTTTTTTGATAAATGAAAAGTGATACTATCTCTTTTCGGTTTTCCAAAAAACGGAGGGAGTAACTTGTACCGGGTTTCACTTATGCATCTTAGACGAAAATCGGTTGATGTATCTTGTCTAGCCCAACCAATCAAGGGCCTATTAACTCTCGGTACCGTGTACATCCTATGTGGGATCATTATTTTTTGGGGCAAGCATAATATGGGAGTCAGTCTCTATGTCCACTACTCGTTAAAGTATCCCATGTATCTTCACTGTTGCTTCTTCCTGCATTTTATCAATGATAAATTTGTAATACATATTTTCGGAACAACCTAACAAAAACCTTTTAAGCTAATATTATACAATTATCTGCTTTATTTTGAGTATTGATTTTAAAGTCTAGTGGACTAAATTCTCCGCTAGTTCACCAGACGCCTCGAACCATGTTTTTCCATAGTTGTCCTCGATCTCCATACAAGCCGTAATCTGTATATATTAAGTAATCGTTAGAGTCATATTTGAAGTCTATAATTATAATGTGCTAACTGTGATATGGGGTACCTTTAGTTTAGGATTACCTCTCAACTGATAATGTATT
>JAJJMB010015171.1:0-21882 GCA_023531105.1 Papaver atlanticum | reverse complement strand
CTTTCCTATTTCGCTTTCTTTTCCCTTTCTTTCACGATCTCCCTCTCTCTCATTCAAACGTGAAAACAAAACATGATCTAAATTGTAACCTTTTTCTATCTCCTTCTTCATTCATTCAACATCTTATGATTCTCTCTATGTTGAGCTTTGTTGAATTGATCATATTTTTATTAGAAACAGAAATTTTATTTTTAATTTCCAAATTGATGAATAAATGAATGGAATCTGATGCACAATGGATCTGGTTTCCAAATTAATTCTTTAAAGCATATGTAATCCTTCTTTCTATTACAATATAACATTTCAAGAGAAAAATAAATCCAACCTATAAATGATGAAAAATTCAAATTTAGTGAGGTTAAAGATCTGAATTTGCGATGGAAAACAACCCGTGAATCGGCAGAAAAACCCGGCTGGGTCAGTTGAGTTACCGGTTGGACCGTCCGGTTCGACTGGGTTAATGGTTTTTTGAAGAATTTTCTGGATCATTGTTGACCCAACCCTGATTTTCTACTGATTTTCCGGTCGGACCGTCCGGTCCGGTCCGGGTTTTAGACAAAAATAAAAATAAAAATGTTCATTTTTTGTGGGTGCGTACAAAGAGAGTATTGTAAGTGAGCGAAAGTAGATACTATCGAGAAGTGCTATCCCGCACGACTTTGCGGGATGTCAAGTGGCTTCTAAATCGTTAGATTATTATGTCCCACATTTAAAACCCAGATCTAGAAGCTTTGAACTCTTTAGGGAAAGTGGTGGGTCTTGAACTGAAAGTGGTGGGTCCTAGATTGAATGTGAATCCAACCGTTCATTTGATCATCCAACGTCTTAGGAGACGCTTAAACAGAAAATCATCCAGCAAAGTCGTGTGGGATAGTATTTATCGATACTATAGCCCGGATAACTAGGCATGCTCAAATCGGCTAAACATGTATAAAAAGATTGAATCGGTGGTTGTGACGAGGACTGACTGGCCATGTATAAAGAGATGGAATCCCAGGGGAATCCCGCCTCAAACGTATAATCGTACGCCTTGTCCCCATTTTTACCATTGATAATCCCAATTATGAGAATGCGCCATAAGCCGTCAATTTCCCTCTCGGGCCATTTTGCAGAAGAAAACGTTGGCACGTGTAGCATCGTAGCTGTCTCACACAAACTATTAGCTTATAAGTAATTTTCAAGTGATCGAATGATCAATACGAAACATTCCGAGTCGACATCAAATGACTGTCTCACACAAATCATGTAAGATGTTTCAAGGCAATTTTCACATGATCATCTTTTGACTCATTATTTAATTTCCAACAAATAGATTGTCTCCAACTAAACTCATCAAGAATAATGATGAACGCAGCTAAAGCAAAAAGCTTTCCAACACATATTTCGAGAAAGATATAAGCGAGTTATACTCAGCACGAAATATCAAATGTGTATGATGTAAAATGTTTCAACGATTGAAATGGGAATTTAGAATAATTAACCATTGTCTGGATATATATAGCACAGTTTGCATACGTTATGGTATGATTCAGGTCCGGGAACCAAGTTTGCATACCAATATGCTAACGGTTTTAACTGTCAAAGTCCGGGAACCAAGTTTGCATACCGGTTTACGAACGGTTTCCCCCGAGTTAGGTCCGGGACGACAATATGCGTACCCGTTCGCGAACTGTCGGATAAGACCAAAGTTCGGAACTTAAGTTTGCGCACCCATTTGCAAACTTAGTTGGCTAAGTTCTAAAATCGGTTAAGTATGATTTCATACTCATGAACAAGTACATTTATATATTAAGGAATGCAATCCTTGCAAACCGTGGATAAATGTTCATAAATTTATTCTCTTGAATCAAATCCGATTTTGCTTCAATTGTGTCTTGTATACTTCTATGAGAATATAAAAAATTGAACAACTATATAAGTAACACAATTAGATTTATTTCATTATCATTTGATCTAGAAGTGTTAGATGAATGTGGTTAATATACAAAAGTGTTCATATGGCTAACTTCGGTTAACTATTGTTGAGCCAACTCAATATAGACGTTTAGGTACGGTTACCCATATCTAAATGAAGGTATATTTCATTTGTGTGTAACAAGCTAAGACCATCTAACTGTGGAGTGATATATATTGCTTTGGTTTTAAGCAAACTTAGCTTAAATCTTAAATCAGGTTTTCATCTAAATGAAGGTATATTTCATTTGTCCATACAGGTTGCCTACTAAAAAGTTAGTGGTGCACTTTGGTACCCCCAGTGTTTTCAACAATCATGTTCACGTACTTTGTGTCTAAACATATTTATTGTGGAAGAGAAAGAGAAACACCCTATATACATATTGTTCAAGGATTTTTAATTTAGATCTACTTGCAATTGTATTAGGTTTCGTCCATATAGGTCGCCGAACAAAAAGTTGGTGTTGTACTTATGTAGTAGGGTTAAAACTGATTCTACTGAAAATGGTAAATTGGGTGTGTCGATGAGAAATAATCCTAAACCCTAAACAAATGTATTGTACAGGAGTACTTTAGATTCGAGAGATCAATCTGTACAACTCTGTCCTAAACCAAGAGATGGTCTTTCCAGTCTTGTTTCGATCACAAAATGAAGGAGAAGGGTTGATCTTAGGGAGGGAAGCAGAGAAGGTGTTGAGATCAGAATAATGAATTCTGTAAAGTGTGATTGTTTACGACTTGTTTCAGAAAATGGAACTTGCTTATATGATGGAAGCTGTAAGTTCTTTGTATTCTCTGGATACTTGCATTAATGATAACTTGTCGTTGTTCAATAGATAAAATCTATTTACAACAAGTCATAATAAACACCCTGATTTCGCAGGAAGTGGAAGTAGTTGAGTAATGGAGAAGTAGGGATCATGTAAAATGGTGAGAACCATGTCCCTATTGTGAAGGGAGGACTGGTCGGTTTTACACCCACTACTTCTTTACTGCTATTAATTGTCCGCCTTTCCTGACACTTTCTCATAATGGGCGTGTTGCACGCCACACGCTGTAAACCGCCATACCAATACCCTGATGAACATCCCACGGTTTGTGACATGTTTGATGTCTTGAGTATTTTTGTAGAAAATATTGATCAAGTCTCATGAAGAATGAAAAAAAAATTACATGGTAATTGTTGAGTAAGTCTTGTTTGCAAAAATAAATTATATCGACCAATCATGCGCAAGCTAAGCAACAGGTAGCCATAAGTGATAAGTCAAATCATATGAATGAGACTTACCGTGAGTTAGTACTCAAAAAATAGCATATGATGCTTTTAAGTTAAACAAATAATTAAACAATCAAATTATTTATGAAATCAATATTTATGAAATATCGTTTGTAATTGATGCTTGTATAGTATCGCTGCTAAGCAAGCATCTTAAAAATAACCGATGCATGTAAAGCATCATTGTTCATAGCCTGCCCGAACCAGTCGCGGATTTCATGGTCGTACGGTCGTGATCGTTTTATGACTGCCATGGAAAGTCTAGATTCAATTTCTTATATAAACAATCCGCTCGACTAGCCTACTTTGGCCAATGATTTGGAGTGAAGCAGGTAGGCTAGGAGCGACGTAATTGGTTGAGATAATAGGTGGGCAGACGGTTGTCATAACGACACCTTTTTTGCCTAGCTTGCAAGAGCTAGGGTTAGGTAGTGGAGCTTGCCAAGTCGTGTGGTTGTGATTAGCTTGCGACTGGCTTGGACGACCAAGATATATTTCCTTAAGAAATTAAACACGTCGACCGACCAACTTCCATCTTTAATTAAAAGCGCAGCTTACAGCTTTAAAGCAATTTTATTGGTCGATGGGAAAGAGGGGACGACGGACAACAATATGGAGCAGGGTCGGTCGGTGATAGAAGGCGCCAACTAGGGTAGACGACCGGCCAAGTGGCGCATACGCGCCTCTTTTGCTATTGCCCATGTTAGTCATGGTTTCTCTTTTCCCTATTTCCAACTTTTGATAGGACTTTACTCCTACTAGCTCCATGATGGGCCGATTTCCTGGCTTGCCAGGTGATGTAATTTTAAATAATGGTAAGAATGGGTTCGTTCAGATTTGTGAAGATTCGAGTTTTTTTTAAAATCAATAAAAATTATATACAAAAATAGTACAATTGGTGCAAGAGGTACTGGGACTAAGGATTTAATTTTTAGAGTGAAAATAACCAAGACACTAGATTCCACTATTACACATGAATAAATGATGATAAGAATTCCAAAACTCTAATTATTTTTAAAATATCTTTTTCTTAATTCACAAATTATCAAGCATATTCTCAAACATTAATTGTATCCCTTAAGCATAGATTATCTAACCAAAGCATAACCTATCTAATTGAATCACAACTAATTAGGAAAAATTATGCAAATAATTAAAATTCTTCAAAGCAGTAATTTGAGTGAATTATAAATTGCAAAATTAGAGAAAAGTAAAATAATTACCAATTATTCATGCAACAATAGCTTCCTCCATGTATTGGTTACGCGAGAATTAGCTCATCATTATCATGGAAATATGCTCAAAATTCATCTTTATTATTGCTCAAAAATGGTTCACAAATGATGAAATAGGAGAAAATTGACAAAAACCGGGTTTGTAACACTTCTGTTTGTTACAAACTGAGCTGTTACAGAGAACGATAAAAATGAAGTGTTGTTAACACTGTCGCATTACGACCCTCATCCTTGTGTCGCTGTCACTGTTGAAGAACGACGGTTACCTTCCATCTAATGTTCTTCGCGTTTATCAGCAGCAGCAGCAGCAGAAAATGGAGTTTTCCTGCAACTTGATTTCTCGACTCTCTGGTTCTTCTCAGCTCCCCAAACTCTCCACACCCCATCTAAGTCTCCCAGGGACTCTATTTATACCAAAAACAGGCGTTGAATCTCCTCCATTAATTCCAAAATATTCACAATATCTTTTATTCATGTACGGGAATAATCAAGATTTTCATTCTCTGTTTAGCTCCTCCACGCATCTGTTTGATCTCCACACACTTCTTGCACGCTGAAAATGTGTTAAACTCGTTCTAATCTCCACAAAATCTTCTCAACACGTGAAATACTCGTTTCTCCCTGTTTTCTTCTTGCGGATTATTCAGCCAAATTCGGTCGAACCTAAAGCCCAAAACATGTTTATTAGGTCATATAACAACTACCCATAAGAAATCAGCCCTTTAATCTCTTCATAACATCATCAAAAATCGATCGAACCAACTGCCAGTGAAATAAAAAAATTTCCCGCCAAAAATCCATTTTCAAATGATGAAGGTGAAGTGCCCTGAATCCAAAACTCGGGTGCCTTTAACAGCTCGGCTGCCTTGGGGGTGCCCTTATCCAATTTTAGGGTGCCTTTAGTAATTTTGGTGGGTGCCTTTAACACTTTTTCCTGGGGTTTTTCCAACATTTTTTCGGGGTTCCTCCGGTGTATTTCTGGGGTGCTTCCGGTGCATTTCTGGGGTGCCTTTAGTACTTCATACTGGGGTGTAAAACACCACTTAACGAGCCAATTCCGTCGCAAGAGCTTATTTCTCTAAAAATACCTACAAAGACATAAAACACCATAATAAGTACAAAAATGGGTACTAAAAATATATACAATAGAGATGAAAATAGACACATAAATGCGTCTATCACCAGGTTTAGTCTCGACCAGTAGGGATGGAGATATCATGCAGGCTCCGTTTTTGGGCAAAAACCCATTTTTTGGGAATTGACAAAATTAGGTCAAAAAATTGAATTTTGTGATTCAACACAAAATTAATCAATTTTGGTGAATTTTGCACGTTGATACAAAATCACTAAAAAAAATTTATCTCGGAGAGCAGCGCAGCTCGCTTGCCTTTGATTGAGTACCTTCATGCACATCTTAGTGTTGAAACTTCGGGAAATTCATGCTACTCGGCTGAGAGTGAACATTAATTGTTATATCATGTCAATATTAACAGGGGGTTAGTCTGTTGGGAATATTAGAGACATTCAGAGATTTTTTTATGCAAGAGATTTTGGGTGACTCTCTGCGAGTTTAGAAATTTTGAGATACTCTCTGAATGATTTTCAAGGAATTGTGGTGATTCATTGAGACAATAAAACGTATATGAATTTCAGCTTACACACATGAGACAAATAATATAGTATTTATTTATTTTACAAAATGAATATATGAATATTTCAATGAAAATGTACTAGTCCATGCATGGCTAACAGAAATTGTAACCATTTTTCCAATAAAATCAAACGAGACGAACATAAGGGATTTGAATCTCTAGTAAACTTATTGGGTTTTGGAAGACAACAAAATTTTTTTTTCATTTTTTATGAATTTAATTGTAGCTTATTTGGTTATTGTATTTAATATTTTGATATTTAATCCTTAAAGAAAAAAGAAAGAAGAAAGTCTCTCAAAATATCACCCACTTAGGAGAGACTTTTTTTCATCCATTTATGGTATGTTTTGTAATAAAAATCTCTAAAAGTCTCTCAAAACCATAAATCATTGATTTTAAATTCCAAATCCAATAGCAGAGAATTGTGAAGACTTTTAGAAAGTCACGATCTAATAATAAAGATTGTTTGAGATTTTAAAGAACTCTCTATTAACAAACAAGAGATTTTAGAAGTCTCTAAAATTCTTTCAACATCTCCACAAATCTCAACTGACAAACCCCATGTAAGAGTTCGGCTGGGAACATAGCATAGGATAAATACTCAGCAAGCCCTGCATTAGTGAATAATGCAGGTGGGAGTTCATTAAAATTAACAGAATACCTGGGATTTTTGCAACCAACATTATTCTAAATAAGTTTCGTATATAAATATACTGAATTTCTCAGTACATATGTAAGTAAAGAGGCGTATGCATTCATCAACTTTAAATCGCTCTATTTCTTTGCAGAACAGAGGCACATAAATATGGAATTTTATGGTTTTATCCTTGAACTAAAAACCACCATCAACAACTTAGTACCCTCTCCTTTTCATCATCCACTGCTTGATTGGATTTCAATCATATAAGATTTCCTCCATCTTCCTTTCAAATCTTGTCTCCTTATTTTTTTCCCTAATACATCATTTTCAGATTTTCAATCAAGCAGGTGATTATCTCTTTACGCAATCCATGTTGTAGCTCCGCTCAACCCCTCTCCAATATCTTTATCATCTCCTTGTTACCGAAAATCTCATAGAGATGTCGAAACTCTTCCTCTCCAGTTGAACAAGTTTTCTCCGTCCTTCATCGCTCTCTCGCTCTTTCTCTCTCATCACTTTCCACTTTCCTGTTATCGAAAAATTGTCATATGTGTATATTGTTGAACCACGTTAAATATGTGTGTACTTAGTTGGCGCTCTTGTTCATGAGTTGTATGCGGTTATGTTCTCTTTTCTCATAGGGAAATTTTAGAGACTTAGGATTTCTTTGGCTAATTCGTTTCTGCCGGATCAACACGTGTAAATGACTCTGAACCACAACAAATATGTCATTGACATTTGTAAATAGCTATAGCAAACAATATTTTTGAGGTAAGAGAATTTGAAAACAATAAAAAAACAAAAAGACTATTATGAAACCTGGCATTTTTAGGGGCGACTTTTTTATTCCCAACCCATAGACAAGGTTAAGGGATGTCCAAAAGGATGGTATAATACGTTAATGCCCTTCCGTAATCGTAAGTTATTTTTGAACCGATTGGTAAGAGTAAATCGGTAGTTAAGAAACGCACGGAGACTACCGATTGATATGAATTTGTGCTAAATGCGTATTTGGGGCTACTATTAATCGGAAGTTAATGATAAATTCATTTACTACCGATTATAGGCTCAACCAAAATTCAAAAAAAGGGGTTTTTGTAAAATCTCATTTTGAGGCTACTCTGCATTCGGTAGTTATGTGAACTATTTTGACTACCGAATATGGTTGAATATTTGCAAAGAGAGCCATTGTACAATCGGAAGTCATGATTTTACCTCATTTACTACCGATTATAGGCTCAACCAAAATTCAAAAAATAGATGATTTTGGCAAATTCTCATTTTGGGGCTACTCTATATTCGGTAGTTATATGAACTATCTTGACTACCGATTATGGTAGGATATTTGCAAAGAGGGCCACTGAATAATCGGAAGTCAGGATAACTTCATTTACTACCGATTATAGGCTCAACCAAAATTCAAAAAATTGAGAATTTTTGCAAAATCTCATTTTGGGGCTACTCTGTATTCGGGAGTTAAATAACCTAAATTCACTACCGATTATGGTAGCATTTTTTCCAAAGGTCTACTTTAATCAGGAGTCAAGATAACTTTATTTACTACCGATTATAGGATAATCAAAATTCAAAAGATAGAGAATTTTCGCAAAATCTCATTTTGGGGCTACTCTATATTCGGGAGTTAAATTACCTAAATTCACTACCGATTATGATAGCATTTTAGCTAAAGGTCTACTTTAATCGGGAGTCAAGATACCTTTATTTAGTACCGATTATAGGATAATCAAAATTCAAAAGATAGAGGATTTTATTTTGGGGATACTTTATATTCGGAAGTTATATAAACTAAATTGATTTCCGATTGTGGATTAACTTCCCGATTGTAAAGGGTAGTTTGGCCAATAAAAAAAATAGGAGATAAGGAACGGCTACATTTTACTTTTGGGTGACATTTTTTGTCTTTTTGTGTCGTCCCTAATTCTTTTGGAGTCCCCTAAAGATGCTAGGTTATGAAAAGATTAAAAAACAATTTTTAGAAATCTGCACCAAACAGGCTCTCACCTTTTTAAATTTGTTTCGGAGCCAGTGGATCTAGTCCAACATTAACATGTCTAATGCTGAGTTAATCAACGTGTGGAATTTCCTTATCAAGATTCAAGGCGTGAAATTGCCCATGCTCTCTCAATCAAAATCATGATGTACGGACAGATTTGATCGAATCCTCACTCAGTGCTGTTCTCTAATAGCTAAGCAGTCGATAGCACCCATGAATTTCGAAACACGTGCAAAGGACACTACCTGGCTTTGACTAATCATATCAATTAATGCCTATGATTCGATTCTATCAAATAAAGAAGATTGATTCATTGATTAGTTGCTTGCATCAACTACTTACTTTTCCATGCTTCAAAAAGAAAAGTAAAAAAAAACACTACGTACTTTTTTTTAGAACTGTTCTGTTTATCGATATCTGCTTCAAATCTCAAGAAATGAGTAAGATCTGAAGTGGGTTTTCTTCTGTTACTGAATCTAGTAAACAGAGAGACAATATGAAGGTAATGATTGATGATTGGGCTCCATTGCTTCTAAGCTTTGGGCTCATATGGAAAGTAATAAGAAGATCAATTATAGTTCCAGCCTTGACAGTATCAATCTACTTGTGTTCAGTGATGGTAGTTATGGTGTTCTTCGAACGATTATATATCTCAGCCATAATCTATTATAAAATGATTTCTGGATTCAAACCAGAAAAGCGTTACAAGATCCAAGCGATTAATCCAGTGGAAGACAACCTCAAAGAACAATGTGGGGTTCAGCAGTGTACATCAGATTATCCAATGGTGCTAGTTCAGATACCCATGTACAATGAAAGAAAGGTTCGTTTTTTACTCCAAGTATTGATTAGGCGAGCTTAGACTGAATTCTAGAGCATCTTCCTCTCATCTCCACCAATAAGGAGAATATTCACAAGTTATGCTTATTCTTGATGTGGCTGAGTTACAAAATGGTTGCTTGCAGGTCTACAAGCTTTCAATAGGAGCTGTGTGTCGTCTTTCATGGCCGTCTGACCGAATCATAGTTCAAGTCCTCGATGATTCAACTGATCATCTCATCAAGGTATTGACAATTCATTCAGTTATTCATAGTCGAATACACCTAAGTGATGTTGATAAATGTGGCATTGTCGGGAATTTTCCTACAGGAATTGGTAGCAATAGAATGTCAAAGATGGGAAAAACAAGGAATCAACATCAAACATGAAACCAGGGTTCATCGAAATGGGTATAAAGCTGGAGCTCTTCAAGAAGGTTTGAAACACAGCTATGTCGAGGGATGCAAATTCGTGGCCATCTTTGATGCCGACTTCCAACCTGAACCTGACTACCTAAACAGAACCGTTCCTTACTTAATACACAATCCTGAAATTGGTCTTGTGCAAACAAAATGGGATTTCGGTAACTTAGCTTCGTCACCTCCGTTAACTAATTATACTTTGTTGCTCTAGATAATCTTACTCTAAGAAAGCAGAAAGCAGCAGATTTTAATGAAATCTGGACAGTGAATTTACCAGCTGATGAAAATCGATGGATTGATTTCGTTTTGTAGCTAATTCACGTGAGTCAATGATGACGAGAATTCAAGAAATGTCTTTGAACTTCCATTTTAAGGTGGAACAAGAAGTTGGGTCTTTCGCATATGCCTTCTTCAGTTTTAACGGCACTGCAGGTGTATGGCGAGTTACAGCTATTGACGAAGCTGGAGGATGGAACGCACGCACAACTACTGAGGACCTGGATCTATCCCTACGTGCAAGTCTCCACGGCTGGAAATTTATCTATGTCTCTGATATTAAGGTTTCATACCCTATTCTTGCGAAACGAACATGGCTAATCCCATTTTTATTATCAATCTCCCACTAATCTTCCCAAACTTCCAGGTGAAATGTGAATTGCCTAGCACTTACAAGGCCCTTCGTTATCAACAACATCGATGGTCCTGTGGACCTGCTAACTTATTCAGAAAAATGGGGATGGATATCATCAGGAATGAGGTAATCCTAATCAGATTTCAGTTTTACTTTCCTTCTTAACAGTACATGTAACCCCTTTTTCTTTCTTTTTTTCATGCAGAGGATCAGTTTGTGGAGGAAGATTCATGTGATATATAATTTCTTCTTAGTCCGGAAAATGATAACTCATATCACCGGCTTCACCTTTTACTGTGTGATAATCCCTATGTGTGTTATGTTTCCTGAAGTCGAGATACCAAAATGGGGTGCAGTTAATATACCCACTGCCATCATGCTTCTCAATATTATTGAAACACCAAGGTGATTTCATCTATGTATGCCCAAACCTTTGCGCTGCTCCCTATAGAACTTAAAGTTTCTTGTTCTCTTTTTTTCATCTTCTACGTTGCGCAGGTCTATCCCCCTAGTTGCTTTCTGGATTTCACTTGAAACTGTCATGTCGATGACTAGATTGAAAGGAATACTTACTGGTTTGCTAGATAGGAAGAGAGCGAGTGAATGGGTGGTCACAGAGAAATTAGGAGACGTCCCACTCAAATCTAAAGACTCCAACAGTTTGCCAATAAAATCAGCACGGAAACCTCCATTGCTAGAGAGGTACAAATTTTTTGAAGTCCAAGTTGCTCTATATATGTTTCAGGGTTCAGGTTCAGGGAAATATGTATAAATACAAATTTCATCTATGTATGAACAATATCATGATTATTAATTTATGGAAATATGTATGACTAATTCTCTTCTTTAACTTTCTCAAATAGAATCTACTTGATGGAGCTCTGCATGGGAGTGTTCCTCTTCTTTTGTGCATGTTATGATCTAGCAATCTCAAAGTCTGGGAAATACGTTTACTTGTATTTACAGGCAAGTGCCTTCTTCATTTGTGGGTTGGGTTATGTTGGCACCCAACCCCCATATTATTAGCAAGGGTAGCAGATCAGTCTACGAAAAACAATCAGTCTCATCATTTGGAATCTATATTCATTTCTCTTACAATTATCTGGTTGGAGGTATCAATTCTTGCTAAAATATCAACATAGGACTGGCAAGTTTCAGAATACAGGGACAACATATAATAGTGAAGTTCTCAATTGGCTAGGGAGTTCTAAACCCTATTATCTAATTGGGTTTTGTTATCTCGAGCATCCATATACAAGATAACACTCAATCATTGCATCGGGAAGGTGCAAAAACAAATAAAAAATAGGAGAGATGTGTGATCTTGCATCGGAGATGTGTGACCTTCCCGATACACAAGATAACAAAACCCTATGTAATTTCTTTTGAATATGATTCTTTCGACAATTGAATGAAATTGAACAGAAAAAATTAATCACTCTTTCTGTAAACCTCTTCATTGTGTATTCCATGTACTAAGTAAGGGCTAACCTACAAAAACAACTGCTTCTAGCTAAACCTTAAATGGACCATAAATTCCTCAAAAGGAGTAATAATCAAACATAATTAATTTCACAACCAACAATGTGCATTTAAGGCTTTAAGCGTCGCAGCAGCAAAAATTTGAACACGAGGATTTATTACAAAGACATAGTTATCATAATCCAAATTCTTATTCAATTCAAGAACCCTACTCTCACAACAAGACGAAAAGATAACTAAACCCTAATTCAAACTAAAAAACCCAGAAGAAGGAAAAAAAAAATCTCAAACAAAATCATCTGTTCCATCATCGTCAGAATTAGAGAGCCTTGGGCATATCTTCAGCATTACTATTCTCAAAAGCCCCTACTTTCTTCAAAATTCAATTCCTTAATAACACCATCACCGGAAAGAATAGCATATCTTTTTGACGTAGCACCTACCTAATGGTGCTATTAGTTTATTTAGATTTTTATTTTGTAACATAAATAAATGCCCGAATTCGATATTTTAAGTCAATATCCGACGCAAAGGTCATTTGACTAATCAAACTAATGCGAAATAATTTACAGAGGTTCCATTATAGTATTAATGGCTAATCGGATGTAATATGAACTAGACAGCTGACGATCGTTGATCTCATTTACTGCAGCTGGTTAATCAGTTGATCAATTGGTTGTAATGGTAATTGTTTGACCATCAGGTCCAAACCACGTACTTGCTATGTAGTACATATCTAAGTAGCTGGTCAGTAACTAATTAAAATAATGGTAAATGCATACATGAGATCCAGCTCCTCGTACTTGTATGCTCTGAACAAAAAGATCCTCGTATACTTGTGATTCGATAGATCCTCCTATTTTAACAGTAGTTTATCACAACTTGCAGATATATTAATGTTACTGAATCTCGCAGCATACTAAATCTCATAACAATCAAGATTTTACGGCGCTTGTAGATGCGACAAAAGCGCTTTAAGGATCATGTTTTCATCTTAATTCGTCGGTGTGATTTAATTAGGATCAAAGTAATTAGCATTATTTGCAGACGATCGATACATTATCGAAACCCTTTAACTTTATTGTTTTTCTTCTTTTTTTAAATTTTTTTATATTGTGACATGTGCAAGTGGAACATGGAATCTCAGCAGTGTTTGACTTTTTTATGTACTTTACGTGAGACCTGAGATATTGAGTTGCGTGTATATTATTGTCTGTCACAATATCTGGACCTGCAGGAATCCTATCTGACTGTTCCTGTAGTACCATCACACTCGGAGGTTGCAATAACTAGTTCTTTCGTTAAATGAGCCTCTTCCTGTATGCATCAACGAATCCTGGAACTTAAAAATCTTCTTCAACTATGGGATTCAGTAAATCAAGAGGTCCACCTTTGCGATACAAACGGGATTCATTAGTTTAAGTCGTCCTACGTACTCCATAATATATAAAACCAAAATCTGTAGATGCAACAAAAGAGTTCAAGGATCGTTTTTCTATTTAGTTCGTTCGTATGCCAAACAGAAAAGTAAGTTATTACCATTATATTAGAATCAAAACCCTAGCTGCAACATGAAAGATCCTATGTCCACAAATGATATGTTTATCTGGATAGCCTTTCTCCTTGCAGTGTCAGCTTCCTTATTACTCGTACTTCTTCTCCACAGTTGTCGGAGAAATAAAACCAGTTCCAGCCGGTTACCACCGGGTCCTCCTGGTTGGCCATTGATCGGAAACCTCTTAGATATAGGCAATAAGCCACACAAAACATTCATAGAGCTTCAAAAGAAATATGGACCGGTTTTCATGATACGCTTGGGTGCGATGAATGTGCTAGTTATTGCTTCTGCAGATGCTGCTATGGAGTTATTTAAAAGCCATGATCGAGCCTTTTCCAATCGCCAACTAGGGGAAGCGCTGAAATCTTTAAGTGATGATTATTGCCCAACTCCATCGTCTGCATATGGACCAATCTGGCGAAGGAATAGGCGACTATATGCGGCCATCAACTCTCGTACGACAATAAAGAATACTTTAGGTAGACGAAGACAGTTTGTAGATCAGATAATACAATGGATACTGGTAGAAGAAAAGGCAGGTCGAAGTGTTGAAATAAGACACTTGACTTCGGTTGCCTTGACTAATTTATTTCGAAATCTCTTCTTTTCTAAAGGTGTTACGGATCTCAATTCAACAAGTACTGGCAACGAACTCTATCGACTGATTAATGAGATTGGGGTGTTATCTACAGAGGCTAACGTAGCTGATTTCTTTCCGTGGTTACGTAAGTTAGATCCACAGAATTTGACCAGCAGAATGAAGAAGGCAGTTGATGCATGTCTAAACACTATTGATGAACTTGCAAAGGAGCGAAAGAGCAGGGGTATTGGTTTAAGCAATAACAACGAGAAGGATTATTGGGATTTGTTGATGGACTTCGAAGGCGATGGCAAAGATGAACCAAGCAAAATGTCAGACAGACACATTAATTGGTTTATAATGGTGAGTAAATTCATAAACTTGAACAATATGATAATTAATATACTTGATCCGATTTACTTCATGTTACAGTCTACTTATAATTAATTTTTTACGTATTTAAGGATGATAATCTCACTCATTCAGAGTCTTGTTAGCTCCTAGTGCTTAATTTTGTACATACAGCCGGTATGCGATAAGGGGTCAAACATTTATACACCGTTGCTAATGAACTTTTCTAAAAAAATTTATAGGAAGTGTTCATCGGTTCAACCGACACAGTAATCACTTCGGTGGAATGGATAATGACAGAAGTTGTTCGCAATCCTGAGGTAATGAGGAAGGCCAAAGATGAGATAGCCAAAGCTGTTGGTTATAATAGGAAGATTGAAGAAAGTGATATTGAAAGTTTACCTTATTTATGTGCGGTGATCAAAGAAGCACTGAGATTGCATCCAGCGGCACCTTTCCTAATACCACGCTCTACTACCGAAGACACAAAATTCATGGGGTATATTATACCTAAGGACACAGCAGTGTTGGTTAATGTTTGGGGTATTGGAAGGGATTCAGATTTATGGGATGATCCATTCACGTTTAATCCAGAACGCTTCTTGGGAAATGCGACGGATTACAATGGACGCCATTATCAATATTTACCGTTTGGATCTGGAAGACGCATGTGTCCTGGCCTCCCCATGGCACACCAAATTCTTCACATTGTGATTGGGTCATTGCTCCAATCTTTTGATTGGTCCCTTGAAAATGGCGTCATACCTGAATCCATAGACATGAACGAAAAGGTAGAGATGTCATTGCAAAAGGCCACTCCTTTAAGACTAATACCAAGAGCATCGGCTCTTGCAGTATGACATCAAATACTTGATAACATTGGAATTTCGACCCATGCATCCACGAACTTTAAAGTTTAATTTGTCCTTAATCATCTATGTACGACTCTCTTTGGGCACGATTGTCTTTATAAAGATGATGCATTTGGCAGGTGATATTGTTTGTGGTCATCTTGTTTGATTATGTTTCTCGTTGTCGATCGATTATGTTTTATGGCCGGATGTAACCTACTCAGTTATATTGTGTTTACTTGTCTTCCTATAAGGAAGTTATTTCAATTGCTTTCTGCGTTTTCTGTATATATTCAGTTTCGAAGGACTCGACGCACACAATAATAATTAATATGGTGTGCGTTCAATTGATCAAAAAAGAAATGGTGTACGTTCTGAGAGTAGTGGTTGCTAGCTCAACAAATTGAGAGATTCCCTCACGAGTCACGACTCTCCTTGATAACAAATGGGTTTGCCAAAACTCCCTTATTAGGCCATAGGAAGCCAAGTTTTTATCACAATTGACAATTCAATGCGGGAGCTCAAAAATGTGGAAGCCTTGTCTCCGGTTGCTCTGCATAACTGAATATCCCAAAAAATTCAAACTACATTTTCTTTTTCTTCTTCTTCAATTCTTTTTACAAAACTTCAATTACATATCAATTTTTTTTAGATTATTGTGTGTTGCCTAGATTTACTCTAATATTAATTAGGGTAAATCCGGGTAACATTTAAATTAGGATTTTATGCTTTCAATAAAACTTATCCTTGTTCTACAGAGATTTTAGATTCAGGTTTTGTATATATATCTCCTGATTGTCTTCTAATGGTTGACTATTGTCATTATGAAGAATATGATAGCCTTAATGTCACTTTGTTAACATTTGATGGTATATTCATGTGTATCATTGACAACGATCTCCTCTGGCATGACATAGATCTATGCAACTCGATACAAGACCCATGGCTACCGGTTCTAATCGTGATTATGATGTTATGTGCTTATTACTCCTTGCTATGGGAGCATCAAGATTTGAAGAAGCTATCCAAATGGTTGGAAAGAGTTCCAACAACCATCCCTCAAAAACCATTTGATTTCTATTTGAATATGTACTCAATACTTTTAATGTGTCTTAGATCTTCTGTAATAGGGGCTCTCATTAAATGTATTTTTGGGACGACCGAAGGGAGTCCCTTTAGTGTTCAATAGTGGAGGCAAAATGTAGTCCGTTTGTAACGCTCTTTTTTTATTTTAATCGCAAAAATTGAACGCCCGTTAGTTTTCTTTCCACAAAATTGGATTGACAATAGGATAGTCGTCAACCACGACTATGGTTAGGCGCGGTCAAAACGATCGGAAGTCGAATCTATTGACGGTATTTCCGGCGTGAAAATGGCAAAAAAACCGTCACCTATACTTTTAATTTTTATCTTGATCATTGATTACCAACAAAATTCGGCCATCGAATCTAAAGCTGCTATTGCTATTTCAAAATTGTTACAAAATAATGTTACAAAATTGTTACATAATAAGTATCACATGAATATTAAACTTATAATTGTTATTAACCAACTGTTACAAAAATTGTTGCGAAACTATTACAAAACTATCACAAAAGAATGACCTCCTACAATTTTGCGGAGTCGCTTCCAAACTTCGGTCGTCCCCGCACTGCTGCAGCAGTAATCTAGGGGCTCTCATTAAATATATTTTCTACTATTCTTTGATGATGTATGAATTTTTGTCACTTGTTGACATTTTATTAATATAATTAGTCTAGAGGCTCTATATAGCCCCTTGTTCCTTCAAAAAAAAATAAAAAAATGTGGGAGCTCAAAAAGTTTAGAGCATTAAAGGGAAACTTTACATTGATTTTTTTCAAATATTTTTCATTATTATATTATTAGTACACAATTAAATTCAAAAAAAGAAAAAATCATAACTGTTGATTCAAACTTAAAGGGAAAATACACAATTTCATTTATGATCTTCATCAGACCCTTAGATTCTTTAGTATCACATTTAAGAGGGTCGAGTCCTTAAATATACTAGAAGTTTTATTGTTGTGCTCGGAAATGGACTGATTCTCTCTCTTTTGTTGTGGTTGGAGCTTTGAGAGGTTATCCTGGGTAAGCAAGGGAGTGGATTTTTAGAAAGGAACAAGAGCGGTGATTTTGTAGTGGCAGAATTTGTAGTATATGAAGGGAAAAGTCTGTGATAAGTTTGCTTGTATTATAGAAAGGTCATCTTTTTCTGCAAATAGATTGGCAAAGGGTTAGCTTAGCAAAAGCGCAGTCAATTTTGTATTCTTTCAGACCAGATTTAATAACTCTCCTAGAAATTCCTTCTAGTTCTTATTTCAGGTATAAATGATAATATCATCTATGGTCGGTTGAGTTGTCGGGTCTTGTCCAAATTATTTTATTTATTTTTATTAGAAATCTGATTTTTGTTAATAAATTAAGTTGCTCTTTTTCTAGAAAAATTAGCATATATATATTTTTTTAAGTATATATCAATGTTTTAAAAACCGGATCTGTCATCGAACCAGTAAAATTAGTGGGTCAGGATCAAATGGTTCAACCAGCGGTTCACTGGGTCACATATATAATAATCTTTTTTATTTTTATAGTGACGTAAATATTTATAACAATATACTGTGATATTTAAATAGCATGAGAAGTCATTAGACATTAGTAAATGGCTTTGTAGTGGATAGAAAATACTGATATAATGCAAGGATGTCAAAACAAAATACTAATAGTTTCAATTCACCCCTCAAACTGAATCTGCTTCTTTCCTATTTCGCTTTCTTTTCCCTTTCTTTCACGATCTCCCTCTCTCTCATTCAAACGTGAAAACAAAACATGATCTAAATTGTAACCTTTTTCTATCTCCTTCTTCATTCATTCAACATCTTATGATTCTCTCTATGTTGAGCTTTGTTGAATTGATCATATTTTTATTAGAAACAGAAATTTTATTTTTAATTTCCAAATTGATGAATAAATGAATGGAATCTGATGCACAATGGATCTGGTTTCCAAATTAATTCTTTAAAGCATATGTAATCCTTCTTTCTATTACAATATAACATTTCAAGAGAAAAATAAATCCAACCTATAAATGATGAAAAATTCAAATTTAGTGAGGTTAAAGATCTGAATTTGCGATGGAAAACAACCCGTGAATCGGCAGAAAAACCCGGCTGGGTCAGTTGAGTTACCGGTTGGACCGTCCGGTTCGACTGGGTTAATGGTTTTTTGAAGAATTTTCTGGATCATTGTTGACCCAACCCTGATTTTCTACTGATTTTCCGGTCGGACCGTCCGGTCCGGTCCGGGTTTTAGACAAAAATAAAAATAAAAATGTTCATTTTTTGTGGGTGCGTACAAAGAGAGTATTGTAAGTGAGCGAAAGTAGATACTATCGAGAAGTGCTATCCCGCACGACTTTGCGGGATGTCAAGTGGCTTCTAAATCGTTAGATTATTATGTCCCACATTTAAAACCCAGATCTAGAAGCTTTGAACTCTTTAGGGAAAGTGGTGGGTCTTGAACTGAAAGTGGTGGGTCCTAGATTGAATGTGAATCCAACCGTTCATTTGATCATCCAACGTCTTAGGAGACGCTTAAACAGAAAATCATCCAGCAAAGTCGTGTGGGATAGTATTTATCGATACTATAGCCCGGATAACTAGGCATGCTCAAATCGGCTAAACATGTATAAAAAGATTGAATCGGTGGTTGTGACGAGGACTGACTGGCCATGTATAAAGAGATGGAATCCCAGGGGAATCCCGCCTCAAACGTATAATCGTACGCCTTGTCCCCATTTTTACCATTGATAATCCCAATTATGAGAATGCGCCATAAGCCGTCAATTTCCCTCTCGGGCCATTTTGCAGAAGAAAACGTTGGCACGTGTAGCATCGTAGCTGTCTCACACAAACTATTAGCTTATAAGTAATTTTCAAGTGATCGAATGATCAATACGAAACATTCCGAGTCGACATCAAATGACTGTCTCACACAAATCATGTAAGATGTTTCAAGGCAATTTTCACATGATCATCTTTTGACTCATTATTTAATTTCCAACAAATAGATTGTCTCCAACTAAACTCATCAAGAATAATGATGAACGCAGCTAAAGCAAAAAGCTTTCCAACACATATTTCGAGAAAGATATAAGCGAGTTATACTCAGCACGAAATATCAAATGTGTATGATGTAAAATGTTTCAACGATTGAAATGGGAATTTAGAATAATTAACCATTGTCTGGATATATATAGCACAGTTTGCATACGTTATGGTATGATTCAGGTCCGGGAACCAAGTTTGCATACCAATATGCTAACGGTTTTAACTGTCAAAGTCCGGGAACCAAGTTTGCATACCGGTTTACGAACGGTTTCCCCCGAGTTAGGTCCGGGACGACAATATGCGTACCCGTTCGCGAACTGTCGGATAAGACCAAAGTTCGGAACTTAAGTTTGCGCACCCATTTGCAAACTTAGTTGGCTAAGTTCTAAAATCGGTTAAGTATGATTTCATACTCATGAACAAGTACATTTATATATTAAGGAATGCAATCCTTGCAAACCGTGGATAAATGTTCATAAATTTATTCTCTTGAATCAAATCCGATTTTGCTTCAATTGTGTCTTGTATACTTCTATGAGAATATAAAAAATTGAACAACTATATAAGTAACACAATTAGATTTATTTCATTATCATTTGATCTAGAAGTGTTAGATGAATGTGGTTAATATACAAAAGTGTTCATATGGCTAACTTCGGTTAACTATTGTTGAGCCAACTCAATATAGACGTTTAGGTACGGTTACCCATATCTAAATGAAGGTATATTTCATTTGTGTGTAACAAGCTAAGACCATCTAACTGTGGAGTGATATATATTGCTTTGGTTTTAAGCAAACTTAGCTTAAATCTTAAATCAGGTTTTCATCTAAATGAAGGTATATTTCATTTGTCCATACAGGTTGCCTACTAAAAAGTTAGTGGTGCACTTTGGTACCCCCAGTGTTTTCAACAATCATGTTCACGTACTTTGTGTCTAAACATATTTATTGTGGAAGAGAAAGAGAAACACCCTATATACATATTGTTCAAGGATTTTTAATTTAGATCTACTTGCAATTGTATTAGGTTTCGTCCATATAGGTCGCCGAACAAAAAGTTGGTGTTGTACTTATGTAGTAGGGTTAAAACTGATTCTACTGAAAATGGTAAATTGGGTGTGTCGATGAGAAATAATCCTAAACCCTAAACAAATGTATTGTACAGGAGTACTTTAGATTCGAGAGATCAATCTGTACAACTCTGTCCTAAACCAAGAGATGGTCTTTCCAGTCTTGTTTCGATCACAAAATGAAGGAGAAGGGTTGATCTTAGGGAGGGAAGCAGAGAAGGTGTTGAGATCAGAATAATGAATTCTGTAAAGTGTGATTGTTTACGACTTGTTTCAGAAAATGGAACTTGCTTATATGATGGAAGCTGTAAGTTCTTTGTATTCTCTGGATACTTGCATTAATGATAACTTGTCGTTGTTCAATAGATAAAATCTATTTACAACAAGTCATAATAAACACCCTGATTTCGCAGGAAGTGGAAGTAGTTGAGTAATGGAGAAGTAGGGATCATGTAAAATGGTGAGAACCATGTCCCTATTGTGAAGGGAGGACTGGTCGGTTTTACACCCACTACTTCTTTACTGCTATTAATTGTCCGCCTTTCCTGACACTTTCTCATAATGGGCGTGTTGCACGCCACACGCTGTAAACCGCCATACCAATACCCTGATGAACATCCCACGGTTTGTGACATGTTTGATGTCTTGAGTATTTTTGTAGAAAATATTGATCAAGTCTCATGAAGAATGAAAAAAAAATTACATGGTAATTGTTGAGTAAGTCTTGTTTGCAAAAATAAATTATATCGACCAATCATGCGCAAGCTAAGCAACAGGTAGCCATAAGTGATAAGTCAAATCATATGAATGAGACTTACCGTGAGTTAGTACTCAAAAAATAGCATATGATGCTTTTAAGTTAAACAAATAATTAAACAATCAAATTATTTATGAAATCAATATTTATGAAATATCGTTTGTAATTGATGCTTGTATAGTATCGCTGCTAAGCAAGCATCTTAAAAATAACCGATGCATGTAAAGCATCATTGTTCATAGCCTGCCCGAACCAGTCGCGGATTTCATGGTCGTACGGTCGTGATCGTTTTATGACTGCCATGGAAAGTCTAGATTCAATTTCTTATATAAACAATCCGCTCGACTAGCCTACTTTGGCCAATGATTTGGAGTGAAGCAGGTAGGCTAGGAGCGACGTAATTGGTTGAGATAATAGGTGGGCAGACGGTTGTCATAACGACACCTTTTTTGCCTAGCTTGCA
>JAJJMB010015121.1:1011-13179 GCA_023531105.1 Papaver atlanticum | reverse complement strand
TGCCGCAACTTTGCCGTGAAGAGAAAGGAAGAGATTTTTGAGAGATTTAATCGGTCTTTTTGATATAAATAGATTGGTGGGGTCATATAGAAGGGGTGTCGAAAGTTAGGGGAAGTTTAGAACACCACAGAGCCGAAAAATCAAAGGTGCAGGAAACCGGCTGCTGCTGCTACTGAAAAACACGAAGAACATCGACCCACACCGAACTGTCGCAGACGAGTGTCGTTCTTCAACAGCAGAACCGATTTATCGTTTACTAATAACACTTCAATTGTATTGGTGATTTCTGTAACGCCAGAAAAGCGTTGCAGATTCACTGTAATATTATTTTACTTCAATAAAAACACCTTTTGAGCCATGTTTCTATCTTTTGAGCATGTTTTTACCATGAGGAGCTAAACCCCAACACTGGGATGACGGAGAAAGCCCTATTTCACGCATGTGGATATTCTTAAAAAAAATTTATGACTATTTGCATTGATTTTTAATTGATTTATGATTTTTATTGAATGGGTGTGATATTGTTTGATGATGTATGCTTGGTCAATGTATTTTTGATACATCATGCTTTTGATTTACAATCATTGTTTTTCAAAAATATACTTTTGGCAAAGAATAAGAGTCCATATTTTTAATATTTGAGCTATAATTGATTGGAATTATTATTTGAATCACATGAATGGAATTTGGTGGAATCCTGAGTCTCGGTGCTTTTTATAATCTTGACCAAAACATTATTTTGATTTTTCTAGTTTTATTAAGTCTAAAAATTATTCTTCACAAGTCCAAGTTGAATGAATCTTATTACCACTTTTTCTACAACAATTAAAATCACATCAATTTTTGGCGCCGCCGACGCGGATTTGTTTTTAGATTTAGAGTTTTTAGATTTATTTTTCTTTGTTCTTTTTTACGTTTCTTTGGGTATTTTTCTGTGTGCTACAGGTTTTGGAGTTTGGATCGAAAAGAAAAAGAAGTTGTCAAGGAGTTTGGTGATTTCATAAAGACTTTGAGCTAAAGCTTAAAGCGAAAAGAACGGAGGAAAGACGAAGATATTTTTTTTAATTAATTAGATTTTATTTTATTTATTTATTTTAGATTTTATTTTTAGAAATTGTAAATAGGACTTTATTTTTGTAAATTTTTATTTTTGAACCTTTTTATTTTTGGACATTGGACTTTGGACATTATTTTTAAACCCTACGGAAGTGTATATTTTTAAATATAAACTGTTTGCAGGGAAGGACGACGATTACGATATCGTCTCGGCCCCTCGGGTTCGCACATTGACACAGGAGTCAGTGGCCCGAGTCGACTACATCGGTTCATCCCCCGTCTGGTACGGGAGGTAAGCTTCTAAACACCCGCTAATCCCCTGTCAGCGGGTTTACTGTCTTCCTTAAGGTGCATATATGCTGAGGAATTGAATACGGACATTTATTTTCCTGGCCATATAAGATAAGAGTTCGGATTTCATCACCGTTCTCTTCTTGCCCGCTTTAGGAAAACGATACCAAACGCGATCCCAAGCCTAAAATCTTGATTAGAACGAGTCCGATAAGGTAACGAGCTTGTAGGAAAGTCGTTTGAAAGGACTGTATTTGGTTTCTTGTTAGCCTAACTCAAAGTTCAGGAAGATTACTGTAAGTCGATTAGAGCCTCCTTGTAACCCAGGGAAGCGTTGCCAAAGAGGTGGGGGTATCAAAGCTCCTCTGAGCTTCCCCTACTTCTCTTCGACTTACTTTATTCGGATCGTTCTAGAGAGGTTTGCTAAAACTATACCTAGTTTCCTCTTGGAAGGATAGAAGCTGGTCTAGAAACAATCTAAGGGAACCATCATGCTTGTTGTTTGCTAGATTTTATAGGTTTGATTTGGCCGAGTCAACCTTGTTTGTGATTGTGTAGAATTCCCTTGCAATTAAGAATGTCGAACTGGTATGATAGAAGCCAATACAATGAATATCCGACTGAGTTTCAAAATGGACATTATTCACACTACGACCATAGTGTAAATAGTGGTTGGGAACACCAACCCTTTGAAGGTTATGGTTCATACCATGGTGAGCCCAATTACTATCCACACATACACCGGTAATACGAGCAAGAAAATAAGGATTATTATAGTGCTAGTACCTCGTCTTTGGACAATACAATCAAACTGTTGAAAACTAGTCCTTATTATGATCCTTCTGTTCCTATTTATGATCCTTCCGTATCTTTAGAAGAGTCTCTTAAGCAGTTAACTGAGCAAACAAATAGGTTTATGTCGGAAATGAATAGACAAACTGCATCATTGAGAAAACTTTCTATAGAGGAATCCCTCAAGCTGATGGCTGAGACGAACGAAAGACTTGCTCGAAATAATCTTAATTTCCAATACAGTGTTTCCAATAATACCCTTGAAAATAATGATAGTTATTTGCATAATCAAGATGACGAGGTTAGAATTGGTAACACTACATGTTTAGATGAGGATCAACCATTTCCATGCTATTATAATGACGATTATGATGAGGATAGTGTTGATGAAGAATATGAAATATGTAGGCATAGTGATCAGGAGTTTGTTACTCCAATTGAGCTTTATAATGATAATGTTATTTCTAGTTCAAATCCAAATAATTTTAATAATTATTCACCTATTCAAAAGGACAAGGATTTGTCTTGATATATCCCCGTTTTAGATGATGTAGTATTTCCTTTTGATTACGAAGCCAATAATGGTTTAGAGGAACGAGTTTATTCTGAAAATACTGTTTTATTGTCTAGTGATTTAGAAACAATAGTCTTAGACAAAGAAAATGAACTCGTAGAGATGAGTGAGGATGCACTTGACTTAGAAGAATCAATTGCCTATTTTCAGGAATCTGATGACCTAGAAATTAGGGAGATTGTGACTAGTCTAACTAGAGACATTGAAAACTCTAAGTTTGGGGGTGATTATCATTCTCCATGTGCTTTAACTCTTAGAAAGGTCCCTCACTTGGGACTTGACATATGTGCCTCAACCGTTTTAACAGATTATCTTCATACACGTTTTCCTGAATCTAGTGATGTCTATAAGGAAGTTCAGTTGTTAGAAACCCATCCTCTGGTTGATGTGGTTTACCCAGGCTATGATACCTCGATCGACTTTGTTTTCCCACCAAATAATTTTCTTCCAAAAGTGGGAACATATGATTTTCAAATGTGTCAATTATTAAGTTTTGAGACTAAGCCTAAGTACTTTAGGTTAATAAAATCGACACATTTGCTTAAGAATGACCACTACTCTCACTGTGGTCAATTATGTAAGTCAAACCTGATTGACTTAGAGGATCCTCAATTATTTAGTTATTATTATGTTCTTCTAAGTTCTTATTTGAGTTTCTACAAACTCTAGAACCTAATAATTTGGATCTCACTTATGAGGAAATGCATCCAATGAAAATATTTTATTTAGACCCTTTCATAGAACCTGAACCTGAACCACAATTAGATATAAATTTCTTAATCAGGAAACTAGGTAAGGTGATAGACGCATTTATGTGTCTGTTTTCATCTCTATTGTGTATATTGTTAGTACCCATTTTTATACTTATTATGGTGTTTTATGTGTTTGTAGGTATTTTTGGGAAATAAACATTTTTGGAAAAATCGGCTCGAAAAATTATGCGGAGTACCCCTGGAGGATATTTGTTATTCGGACTCTCAGTTTGGATAAGGGGCACCTCAGTTGGGCACCTGCTATTCGCACCCCCGGCTTGGTTAGGGGGACACCCTTCTTCTTCACGGTTTAAAATTTTTTGGCGGGAAAATGCAGGTTCAAATTTTGTTCACCTGCGGAGTTTTCTGTTTTGAATTTGGAGGAGCTGTGGCGAGATTCAATCACTCCAATCGACTTATTACAGCCTGTTACACTCACACAGGACTGGTAAGTCCTTCATATTCGAATAAATTTGGTTATAATCACGGTGGGACGAATACAGGGAAGTTCGTGTATGCAGAGAGAGATTCTCGGGATTTCTGGCTATTCTTGGAGCAATGAACGAGTCTACAACGTTGTCTACTCATTCTGGAACGTGTTTCAGTCAATTTGGAGTGTGTCAGTTGAAGATTTTAGCGAGCAGAGATATGATATCGTATCTTGCATGGGAGTAAAAGAAAATATGTTTGATTGATTTCCGAGATTATGATTTATTCTCGGTCCAAATGGGTATATATACGCTTCTGGGGATTCATAGAATGGATGGAGAGAGTTGGGAGCAGTTAGGAAGAACCAGAGAGTCGAGAAATCAAGTGGCAGAAAAAAACTCCATTTTCTGCTGCTGTGAAGAACACGAAGAACATTGGACGCAAGGTAACCGTCGTTCTTCAACAGTGACAACGACAACTGTTTGTGGGTCGTATTGCGACAGTGTCAACAACACTTCATTTTTATCGTTCTCTGTAACAGCTCGGTTTGTAACGAACAAAAGTGTTACAAACCCGGTTTTTATCAATTTTTCTCCTATTTCATCATTTGAGAACCATTTTTGAGCATTAATAAAGATGAATTTTGAGCATATTTCCATGATAATGATGAGCTAATTCTCGCGTAACCAAGGCATGGAGGAAGCTATTGTTGCATGAATAATTGGTAATTATTTTACTTTTCTCTAATTTTGCAATTTATAATTCACTCAAATTACTGCTTTGCAGAATTTTAATTATTTGCATAATTTTTCCTAATTAGTTGTGATTCAATTAGATAGGTTATGCTTTGGTTAGATAATCTATGCTTAAGGGATACAATTAATGTTTGAGAATATGCTTGATAATTTGTGAATTAAGAAAAAGAGATTTTAAAAATAATTAGAGTTTTGGAATTTTTATCATCATTTATTCATTTGTAATAGTGGAATCTAGTGTCTTGGTTATTTTCACTCTAAAAAAATAAATTTGGATTAAAATTTTCTCTACTTTTAGTTTAAATAAATCTAAATTCAATTTCTTTCACAAGTCTTACGAACCTCATTCTTACCACTATCTAAAATTTCATCAATTTTTGGCGCCGCCGACGCGGACTTGTTTTTAAGTTAGAGTTTTTAGATTTATTTATTTTAGATTTTTATTATTTTCTCTTTGTTCTATTTTACGTTTCTTTGGGTTTATTTCTTTGTGCTACAGGTTTGGAGCTTGGACCGGAAAAAAAAAAAAAAAATTAAGCCAAAGACTTTGGTGACTAAGAGATTAGGAGCCAAAGATAAAAGCTAAAAGAAAAGGAAAAGAAGGACAAAGAAATTTTTATTTTTTTTATTTTTTCTTTTATTAGATTTTTAGATTTTTATTTTATTTTTATTTTTATTTTTTAGATTTTATTTTTAGAAACTGTATATAGGAATTTATTTTTGTATTTTATTTTTATTTTTGGGACATTTGAACACTTGGACATTTTTATTTTATTTTTAAACCCTACGGAAGGGTAGTTTTAAATACAAACTGTTTGCAGGGAAGGACGACGATTACGATATCGTCTCGGCCCCTCGGGTTCGTACATGACATAGGAGTCGTGGCCCGAGTCGACTTCAGCGGTTCTTCGCCCGTCTGGTACGGGAGGCAAGTTTTTCGAAACACCCGCGAATCCCCTGTCAGCGGGTTTACTGTCTGCCTTAAGGTGAATATATGTTGAGGACTGAATACGGACTTTAATTTCCTAGTAAAGGGCAAGGATTGGCCATATAAGATAAGGGTTCGGATTTCATCACCGTTCTCTTCTTGCCCGCCTTAGGAAAACATAACCTACGCGAACCCAAACCTAAAATATTGACTAGAACGAGACCTATAGGGTAACGAGCTTAATAGGAAAGTCGTTCGAAAAATATTGGTTACTCTTTTAAGCATACTTTGAAGTTCAGGAAGATTACTGTGAGTCGATTAGAGTCGCCTTGTAACCCAAGGAAGCGTTGCCAAAGAGGTGGGGGTATCAAAGCTCCTCTGAGCTTCCCCTACTTCTCTTCGACTTACTTTATTCGAATCGATCCAGAGAGGTCTGCTTAAATTGTAACGAATTCCTTTTCGAAAGATTAGGAGCTGGTCTAGAAACAATCTAAGTGGAGCCATCATGCTTGTTGTTTGCTAGAAATTTTTAGGTTTGCTTTGGTGGAGTCAGCCTGCTGTGTGTTTGCTTAGAACCTCCCTTCTTTAGGATTTTTATTTTTATTTTTTATTAGTGTATGCCAAAATCGCTCAAATCCATTAGTGAGTGTGCTTGGAAAAGAGACACTTTTGGCCGTTTGATTAGTGACGAGCCTAAAGGTTTTTCTTTTGAAGACCGGGAGCTCGAAGACTCTTCTTTGGAGAGCCCTGTTTTCGGAAACTTCAATTCTGAGAATTTAAGTCTTAGTGAGGAATTCACCTCTAGGATTTTTACTGTGCCAACAATGACAACTTTGAAGGAGTACATGTACCCAACTAGGACCAACCGACCATCGTGCATTAAGTTGCCAGCCTCTACGGCTAGTTATGAGTTGAAACCTGGTATTCTTCAGATGATCCCTATATTCTTAGGAAAAGAAGATGAAAACCCTTACTTTCACATTAGGGACTTTGAAGAAATTTGTGGAACAATTAATATTAAAGACCTTAGTGAAGAAGTCTTGAAACTTAGGATGTTCCCTTTTTCCCTGAGAGATAAAGCCAAAACCTGGCTTAATAACCTACCATCTGAATCCATAAAGACATGGAAGGAACTTATTGATGCCTTCTATTTTAAATTCTACCCTAAGCATAAAACTATAGCTGTTAGGCAGAAAATTAGTGCTAGTGTACAACAAGAGGGAGAATCTCTTTATAGGTTTTTAGAGAGATTCAATGATCTCTTATCCCAATGTCCTCACCATGGGTTTGACAAAATGAAACTAGTAGGGATTCTTTATGATGGTATTGATTATTCGACCAAAGCCACGGTCGAGTCTTTGTGCGCTGGTGAGTTCACTAGTAAAAATGCCGATGATGCGTTGTCCTTCTTAGAAGATGTCGCTGAAAAATCCCAACAGTGGGAATCTTGTGTTGAACCCCCTAAAAGACTCTTGATCAATAGAAGTAGCACCAATGTGGTTGATACAGGCTTTGGGTCTGATGCTAAGTTTACTGCTTTGTCTAAAAGGTTAGAAGCTTTGGAATTGAATCAATCTAAACATAGGTCTTTTTCTGAACCTGATAATAGGATTAGAGCCTCTCAAGTCTCTAGTTGTGGAATAGAACCCAATAACTCGTTTTGGGAAGATCAGGATAGTGAAGAGCAAGCCCATGCTGTCTATAACAATGCTAGATTTGAAAACCGACAGAAGTTTGACCCCTACTCAGAGACCTACAACCCTGGTTGGAGAAACCATCCTAATTTCTCTTGGTCTAAAGGACAGAGTCAAGGACAGTCTAGTAATTCTCAGCCTCCCCCAAGTTTTGGTTATAATAAGAACCCTTCGGGTCAAACCCAGTTCCAGAACCCTTCTGAGAATAGAATAACTAGCTTAGAGGAATCTCTTAGCTTACTAAAAAGGAGCCAGGACATGTTCATAAAGACCCAAGAAGCATTACTGAAGAACCATGCTAGTTTTCAAGAGGAAACCAAGCAGAATTTTCAACATAATGCCAAATCTCTTGCTAAGTTAGAACTTCAAGTTAGTCAAATGGCTAAGATTCTAAGTGAGAGAGATAGTGGGAGTTTTCCTAGTCAAACTCAACCTAATCCTAGAGGAGTTCATGAAATAGGAGGAAGATCATCTGATCATGTGAATTTAATCAAAACCCTTAGGAGTGGTAGAGAAATAGACAATAAGGTTTCCATGCCTGATAGTGAACATGCTGTAGTTCACCCTTCTGAATCAGAAGCTGAAGAGATTGATGGAACCTCTAAGGAGACTGATAAGGCCCCTGATAAGCCAAACTTTGTTCCTAGAGCCCCATTCCCACAATTGCTGGTACCAACTAAGAAGGAGTCCACTTTTAATGACATTTTGGAGGTTTTTAAGCAGGTAACTATCAACCTTCCATTATTAGATGCAATTAGACAGATTCCTCCTTATGCCAAGTTCCTTAAGGACTTGTGTACGCGAAAGCGTAAGCTCGGTGTCCATAAGAAAGCCTTCCTAGCTAGTCATGTGAGTTCTATTATTCAGAATACTACTACTCCTAAGTATAAAGACCCAGGTTCCCCTACCATTGCCTGTACAATAGGGAAATACCGTGTTGAGAAAGCGCTGCTTGACTTAGGAGCCAGTGTGAACCTACTCCCATACCATGTGTACCTTGAGCTAGGACTTGGTGAGATGAAACCTACCCAGATAACACTTCAGTTAGCTGATAGGTCCGTAAAAATTCCTCGTGGTGTGATCGAGGATGTTCTTATTGAGGTCGACAAGTTTATTTATCCAGTGGATTTTGTTATCCTAGATACCCAACCTGTCCCTGACCCAGAGAACCAGATACCGGTAATTCTAGGTCGCCCGTTTTTAGCTACATCTAATGCGATCATCAACTGTCGAAACGGTATTATGAATCTGTCTTTTGGTAACATGACCATTGAGCTGAACATTTTTCATATTAGTAAGTTACCCTCTGAACGAGATGACTCGAGCATATAAGAGGTCAACATGATAGGAACATTAGTCGAGGAGTCATTACCAAACACTTTGTTAGAAGATCCACTAGAGAAATGCCTAGCCCATTTCGGGATTGATTTTGATGATGATAATGTGATTAATGAGGTGAATGCTCTGTTAGATTCAACCCCTTTGTTTGACACTAGCAATGTTTGGAAATCTAAGTTCGAACCATTACCAGTTTCTGAGTCTACTCTAGTTCCTTCGTTAGGAAAGCCTCCTAAGTTGGACCTTAAACCATTACCAGATTCCTTGAAGTATGTATTTTTAGGCCCAGCTGAAACTTTACCTGTGATTGTAGCATCCAACTTGGATAGTGATCAGGAAAGTAGGTTAGTAACCGTTCTTCAAAACAACAAGGAAGCTTTAGGATGGACCATAGCAGACATTAAGGGTATAAGTCCTACAGTTTGTATGCATCAGATTTATTTAGAGGAAGAAACCAAACCTTCTAGGGAGATGCAACGTCGACTAAACCCTAATATGAAAGAGGTAGTTCGAACTGAGGTTCTTAAGTTGTTAGATGCAGGCATTATCTACCCCATTTCAGACAACAAGTGGGTCAGCCCTGTTCAGGTTGTCCCCAAGAAATCCGGTATTACTGTAGTCCAGAATGAAAACAATGAGTTAATCCCAACTCGAGTGACCACGGGTTGGCGTGTTTGTATTGACTATAGGAAATTGAACAAGGTCACTAGGAAGGACCACTTTCCCCTTCCTTTCATCGACCAAATGCTAGAGAGATTAGCTGGACATAGTCACTACTGCTTCTTAGATGGCTACTCCGGATATAATCAGATCGTTATTGCCCCTGAAGACCAAGAAAAAACTACTTTTACCTATCCCTTTGGTACCTTCGCGTATAGACGCATGCCTTTCGGGCTTTGTAATGTCCCTGCAACTTTTCAGCGTTGTATGATGAGCATATTTTATGACATGGTAGAATGGTTCTTAGAGGTCTTTATGGATGATTTTTCAGTATTTGGTTCGTCTTTTGATGAGTGCTTGCATCATCTGTCATTAGTTTTGACTAGGTGTAAGGAGAAAAATCTAGTGCTTAATTGGGAGAAATGTAATTTCATGGTCCGTTCAGGAATTGTTTTAGGGCATATCGTATCATCTAAGAGTATAGAGGTAGATAAAGCCAAAGTTGACCTTATTAAGACTTTACAGGTCCCAAAAACCGTAAGAGATATTAGGTCATTCTTAGGGCATGCAGGTTTTTATCGTCGATTTATTAAAGATTTTAGCTTAATTTCTAGACCTCTTTGCAATTTGCTTGCAAAAGATGTTAAGTTTGTCTTTGATGATGCTTGTTTAGAGGCTTTTGAGAAGCTTAAGACTTTACTCACTACCGCCCCCATAGTCCAGGCACCCAACTGGAACCTACCCTTTGAGATCATGTGTGATGCTTCAGATTTTGTTATTGGTGTTGTGCTAGGTCAGCGAGAAAACAAATTACTCAATGTGATTTACTATGCTAGCAAAACTCTGAATGATGCCCAGTTGAACTATACTACTACGGAGAAGGAACTGTTAGCCATTGTGTTCGCCTTAGACAAGTTTAGATCCTATCTCTTAGGTTCTAGGGTTATAATCTTCACTGATCATGCTGCTTTGAAGTATCTTCTCTCTAAGAAGGATACAAAACCTAGATTGATTAGATGGATCCTTTTGTTGCAGGAATTTTCCTTAGACATTAGAGACAAAAAAGGTGCAGAAAATGTAGTAGCAGACCACTTGTCTAGGCTTGTTGTGGATACCCCTGATGATTCTCCTCCTGTTAGAGACAGTTTTCCTGATGAACAACTGTTCTCTGTTACCCAATTACCTTGGTATGCGAACATAGTGAACTATCTTGTTACTGGTCAAATTCCCCAGCATTGGGGTAAACAAGATCGTTCTAGATTTTTAGCTGAGGTTAAGCACTTCTTTTGGGATGATCCTTATTTGTTTAAGTATGGTCCAGACCAGATTATTAGGAGATGTATACATGAAATTGATCAGTCAAGTATTATTTCCTTTTGTCATGATCATGCTTGTGGGGGTCATTTTAGTGCTAAGAAGACTGCTGCTAAGATATTGCAGTGTGGATTTTATTGGCCTTCGTTGTTTAAAGATTCCTACAGTTACTGTGTTACTTGTGAACGTTGCCAGAAATTAGGAACCATTTCCCGTAGGAACATGATGCCCTTGAACCCTATCTTAGTTGTTGAGGTCTTTGATGTGTGGGGTATTGACTTTATGGGTCCGTTTCCTAATTCTTTTGGTAACTTATACATCCTTGTCGCTGTAGACTATGTCTCTAAGTGGATTAAGGCGGTTGCGTGTAAAACCAATGACCATAGGGTCGTAGTCCAGTTTTTGAAAGAAAATATACTTACACGTTTTGGTACGCCACGAGCTATAATTAGAGATGGAGGTTCACACATTTGTAATAGACCATTTGCTCTTTTATTGAAACAGTATGGTATTACCCACAAAGTAGCTACCCCATATCACCCACAGACTAGTGGTCAGGTAGAGGTCTCCAATAGGGAAATTAAGCGTATTTTAGAGAAAACAGTTAATCCCAATAGGAAAGACTGGTCATTGAGGCTTACTGATGCCTTATGGGCTTACCGTACTGCGTTTAAGACACCCATTGGAATGTCACCCTATCGTTTAGTATTTGGCAAGGCATGTCACCTGCCTGTTGAGTTAGAGCATAAGGCCTATTGGGCTATTAAGCAGCTAAACTTTTCACTTGACAAGGCAGGAGCTCACAGAAAGCTCCAGCTCGATGAGTTGGACGAGATTCGTAGAGATGCATATGATAGTGCTAAGGAGTATAAGAACAAAATGAAACTTGTGCATGATAAGAATATTTTACGAAAGTCATTTTCTCCAGGTCAAAAAGTTCTTCTGTATAACACTCGTTTGCATCTATTTCCCGGGAAGTTGCGCTCTCGGTGGACCGGTCCTTTTGTGGTCCGTACTGTTTTTCCTCATGGAGCTGTTGAGATCGAGACACCGGATGGTTCTTTGAAGGTTAACGGTCAGAGATTGAAACCCTTTTTAGAGCCCTTTCCTACAGGTGATATTGAGGAGGTCCCTCTGGAGGACCCTGCTTACCCTTGATTGACCATCGGGGTCATTGTATGTTGTATATTAGTTTTTGATTTCACTCTTCACCCAGGTACTATCTTTCCAACTTCTCTTTGTGTTATTTTTTGGTACTGCTCTTTCATTAGAAACATTGAGGACAATGTTAGATTTAAGTTTGGGGGTATGGGAAAAACTTTTTAGTTGCAATAAACTCCAGAGCCTAGAAATTTATGCCTATTAAGGATGGCACTAACCAACCTAAGTGGATGGAAGCATTTTGGTTTTAGGAGTTGAGGAACCAATCTGAGTAGATGGAAACATCTATAAGAGTCTATTCGTAAAAGCACAGAGCTCAGGTGTTAGAAATAACATGATAGTTTCGCCATATCTCGTTGAGTCCTTTTCACTTCTGTTTTTATTTTCTTTTTAAAATATGTTTCTCTAAGTGATTAGGTGGGGC
>JAJJMB010015114.1:0-11005 GCA_023531105.1 Papaver atlanticum | reverse complement strand
ATAAATCTTAGGTAAACCATGTATGGTACACTTAACTCAGCGGAAGAAATCGACATAGCAAAGTAAGTCGATTCAAGTTTCATGGACTGTAAGTTACATGCAAGTTAACCGTCTTTACTAAAACATGCACTAAATTTTAATTGATTTAATTACTCATAAATCAGACCCACGCCGTCTACTCTCTTTCTCACACACAAAGTCCTTTCACTTTCTCTCAATGTGCGTTAGAACTCATTTAATCAGACAATTAAAGCCCACTATTTAGCATAATAATAGCTGAATCCCGCTCTCCTCTATATATACCCAACCCTCAAACACCACTTCCTCACACAGTCGCTCTCTTTATCTCTTACATATTTCCGGTCAAACTCATTAATCTTTCATGCAAGACTATGGCTCTCTTCAACGGAAAATTGGTTCTCATGTTTGTCATTTCAGCTCTTATGGCCAATACAACAACAGTACTAGCTGGCAGGGACTTGGCGACAACAATTCGTTACTCGGTTAGTCATAACTTAGCAGCTCGGATTAATGGGGAAGACGGTGCTGGCATGGTTGAATGCTGGAATGCCCTGTATGAATTACGATCGTGCACTAATGAAATCGTACTTTTCTTCATGGATGGAGAGATGTACCTAGGTATTGAATGTTGTAGAGCCATCCGTATTATAACTCGTGAATGTTGGCCTTCTATGCTTACATCTGTAGGCTTTACTGTAGAATAGGGAGACATTTTACGTGGTTATTGTGACGCTTCACACTCTACGGCACCTCGTTCTTCACCCGTTACTGTGCTTCCACCGGAACAGATCACTCTTGCTCAGCCACCTTTGGTGGGACCAATAACTCCCTCTATGGTAGTCGTATAGATATAACTAGGACTTCACTTCCAAGGACTAGTACTTTGAATTTATCTATTTGGCTTCAAATCCTTCGGTTAGGTTTTATTTGTGTTTTGTTATTTCTTAGGGTCGTTCTCTGTTTGAGGTCATAAGCAGTGATTGTTTGCTTTAATTTACTTCATGTCGTGTTCTTCTCTGTTTGAGGTCATAAGCTTATGGTAACGTTGGTTGATAATGTTCGTTTTATTATTGTTAAGTTTCTTGGTTATCATTCACTTTTAATTTTCTTTAGTTTGCAGTAAATATGCTTTATTATGTCTGTTTCACTAAATACTTGCATTTAACCACAAATTTTAAGAAAAATCAGTCTTGAATATTACTTATGTATGCCAATATAGAATGTTTACTGTTTTAGGTTAACCCAGTTTCCGTCACAGCTAAAGTGCTTTAAAAACACATTATAAAACTACTATTTGAGACCTTTGAAGATAAAGAAAAACAGTGCAAGCAATATTGAGATTGAACACACTGGAAATAGTGGTTCAATTTTCAATGTAAAGCATGAGGAAAGAACCTACCAAATAGGAGAGTAAACATCAAGATTGTCACTACTCAGCTAGCTGTTCTGATAGACTTTGAAATAAATAAATGAAATCCACAACTACTGCCTGAGTATATATAGTACTTCCTAGGATTTTGTTTCCTTTTTCTTTTGGACAGGAGTAGAATAGAAACAAAGAATTAAAGAGTTTCAAAACCTTTACTAATTATTAAAGGACGTAACTTGCTGAAAATGGAAATCTTATGGTTTTTATCATCAGTTATTTTCTTCATGATCCCTTAACAAGAAAAAAAAAAAACACACAAATCTAAATATTCAGTTCCGAAAAAGCAAGGTATATTACCCAACAAAATATTTCAAGTTACTGTATTAGATTTACATTAATTTTATTAATTACTAACCAATATAATGTCTTCCGAAATTTTTAGTTGAAAGACAATTAGCTGTTAACAGTCATGATTAAGAGACAGGAGAATTTAAAATATGGAAGAAGCTGCATGGTCATCGATAGCAGATATAGATCTGGAAGCCGGAGATCCTTACAAAGAATTAGAACTCATAATACAAGAAGAGAAACAACACATTTTCAAATTACCCGCATCTCTCAAAATGGGGAATGTGAAAATGTATGAACCACAGGTAGTGGCTATCGGTCCATACCATTATGGTAAACCTCACTTGATGCCAATGGAAATTCACAAGAGAAGAGCATTAATCCATTTCGTCAAGAGATCAGGCGTTCCTCTTCAAACATACATCCACCAACTTATGAAAGTTGTGGATGAATTAAAGATGTCTTACGCGCAGCTGGATCAAGAATGGAAAGATGATGATAGGAGATTCATTAAGCTCATGATTGTCGATGGATGCTTCCTTCTTGAATTCTTGGCTGTTGGTACAAAGGTATCTATTGATGATTACGCTCGTAGTGATCCCATGTTCAGTTTTCAAGGCAAGATTGTTAACTATGATTCTGCAATTAAAGACTTGTTGACAGTTGAAATCCAACTTCCTTATCTTGTTCTTACGACTTTACTGTCCGTTGCGCGTCCAAATGAGGTCAGAAGCAGTAACATACATATGCAGTTTCCATCTTTAGTTCATATGATAATAATGTAGTTCCTACATCTCGGCGATTTAAATAATGCATTATTGCAGAATTTTACAATAGCGCTTCTTTGATATGTGCATTTTTGTTTGCACTCTTGAATGCAGGATGCACACGACACCATATCAGATATGATGCTGTGCCACAAGGTCCACGGAGTCACATTCTCGACCGCTATGCAGAGAGAGTACTTGGGGAACCAGATTAATCCGACCATCAAAGCCCAGTATGAGCACCATAATGGCTTCATCCCCACTCTCATCTATATATATCCAACCCTCGAGCACCACTTTCTCACACAGTGCCTCTCTTTTATCTCTTGCATTTTTCCAGTACTTTCAGACAAAAGTATGGCTCTTACCAACGGAAAGTTGTTTCTTGTGTTAGTAATTTCAGCTCTTATGGCCAATACGACAACAGTAGTAGCTTCCAGGGACTTGGCGACAACAATTCATCACTCGGTTGGTCATAACTTAGCAGCTCGGATCAATGGAGAAGACGGTGGCGCTGGCATGGTGGAATGCTGGAATGCGTTATATGAGTTACGATCGTGCACTAATGAAATTATTCTTTTCTTCATGGATGGAGAGATGTATCTTGGTATAGAATGTTGTAGAGCTATTCGTATTATAACTCCTGAATGTTGGCTTTCTATGCTTACTTCCGTAGGCTTTACTGCTGAAGAGGGAGACATTTTACGTGGTTATTGTGATGCTTCACACTCGACTACGCCTATTTCTTCACCCGGTAATATGCTTCCATCGGTACAGACTACTGCTCAGTCACCTTTTTTGGGACCAAGTACTCCCCCACCAGTGGTCGCCTGTAGGAATTAATGATACCTGGAGTACTAGTAATTGAACCTATCTATTTTTCTTTTGTCCTTCACAAATGGGTTTTGTTTATGTTTGTTACTGGTTAGGCTCATCATCTATTTGGTGCCATAATTAGGGGTGATCGTTTGTTTTACTTTGTAGTCCTCCCATCCTTCAATCATGAATAATCATATGGAAGTAGTAGTTGAAAAGGTATATATATGTTGTTAACTTAATTCTTTGTTGTCATTCACCAGTAATTTTTCATGTCTGAGTACGTAATATGAACAACTTCATATTTATCTCACTATTTACATTAAACCTCAATTCTGAAGCAAAATCAGTCCGGTTTTATGCTTATTGACTTGAAAAAACGTCATATATATTTAGTTTGAGAAACTTGATCTAGTCTTATACGCGTATCTGTTAAATTTCTCCAAACAGATGGATTTATTCGGAATTTCCATTCAGTTGTTTGTTTTATTTTGTACTCAACTCTATTAATCGTAAATAAGCGTATGGCCAGCAGCAGTAGCTGAATAGGTGCATATGTTGTGAAGTTTCTTGGTTGCCGTTCACTTATTAATATTTCATGTTTGAGCACAACTTCATTTAATTTGTGTATTTCTCTCACTATTTACATCAAACCCCAAACTTAAGAAGCACTTGATAAGAAATTTAAGCTCTTCCGGTTATGGAATTTCCCTGATCAGAAAGTATTTCTCAAAGAGAATTCAAACTTTATTAAAGCAATAATACGTGGAGGAAATGCTGGTGTTGATGAAGAATTGATCGATTCATTACCTAAATTGGAAATCATTTCGAGTTTTAGTGTTGGTTTAAATATGCTCGACTTAACTAAGTGTAAAGAAAAAGGAATAAGAGTTACTAATACACCTGACGTATCGACCGAAGATGTTGCTGATCTAGCTATTGGTTTGATGTTGGCTACTCTGAGAAGAATTTTCCAGAGTGACCGATATGTTAGAAATGGATTGTGGAAACTAGGTGACTTCAAAATGACTACAAAGTTCAGTGGCAAAAGAGTTGGTATCTTGGGTTTGGGAAGGATTGGTTCAGCAATTGCCAAGAGAGCTGAAGCTTTCAGTTGTCCAATAAGTTACTACAGCAGAAACGAAAAGCCTTATTCAAAATACCATTACCATTCAAACATCTTGGACTTGGCTTCCAACTGTGATATTCTCGTGGTTGCTTGTCCACTCTCCGCAGAAAACCGTCATATTGTCAACCGTCAAGTGATGGACGCACTAGGTCCAAAGGGAGTCCTCATCAACATCGGTCGTGGTCCTCACGTTGATGAAGTTGAGCTCGTTTCTGCACTGGTTGAAGGTCGGTTAGGTGGGGCTGGTCTTGATGTATTTGAGATGGAAACTCAAGTACCAGAGCGATTGTTAGCCCTCGACAACGTGGTGCTACAACCACATGTTGGGAGTGGCACATGGGAAACTCGCTTGGATATGGGAAAACTTGTGATTATGAATTTGGAAGCTCATTTTCTAAACAAGGTTAATTATTCTTATGACCCTAGAAAATATGGGTCTTGCTCTTTTGGTCTTGGGGTCATAGAAATAATTATGCAAATTATTCTTTTGGCCCTGAAACAATTGTGAATATTTTCTGCACACATTCTAGCTGTGCATATTTCCTGCACGGATTCTAGTCGTGGATATTTTCTACACAACTTCATATCAATGTGTTTATTCATGTTTAAAAAACGGTTTTATAATCTTATTTAATGTACATATTATAGTATAAACCATTATGAAAGGTTAATTAACATTGTGGATAATAGATGCACACTAGAAAAACACTGTGGATAATAGCTGCACACCGAAAAAAGTCGTGGATAATATCTGCACACTAAATAAAAAAGACTTTGAATAATAGTTGTACTTTAAAAAAATTCTGTGGATAATATCTACACACAAATAAGAAAAAATATAAAAATCATATAAGGAATAAAAATTTCTAAAAATATGAATAATTTGATATTTGTATTTACGCTTGTTGGATTGGTCTTTCAAAAACCTTTCTAAATATATAAAATTTGGCAAATTCCTACGTATGGTTTGTGAGATATGTTATATTGAAATTGGTTTGACAATTATACCCTTCAAGAATAGAGTTTATGTCAAATTTTATCATCATTTTACATCTTTATTTATATGACCCTCCTTCTTTTTAAAGGGTTATTCCAATAAAATAGGTTAAATTTTATTAAAATAAGAGTAAAAAAGAGTGAGGAGAGGGCCAAACACTTAATTCCCACTTCTAAACAAGTCTCTGCTGACTCCAGTGGTTTGAGGGAGGATATTTGTTAAGCAATATGTTACGGTGTGTGTTAGCAGTACATTGTAAGTGTGTGGATGCACAAATTAGTATGTTATCAGTTTGGTGAAGCTTAAAATAAATCAAGATTTCTGAATGTGTCTATCAATGTTTTTCACAATTAACCTTTTAATCAGAACTCCCAACAATCTTATTTAAACAACTGTTTAATTTGTGTTCTTTCTAAATATTTTGGAAAAGTGGTTATATTAAGGCTGGGTTGATAAAAATTCTTAGTAACCATCGCAGAACTTCATCTGTTCGCTTTGTTGGTGTTATCAAATTTTGCTCTCCAAGATATCTTCGAAAAATGATATAAATAGCTCTTTGGTGAGTCTTGAAAAGCCATTGATTTATGCAGTTTTGGCTTCTAGGTTTAGTGTCTTTCTCTTGTTGGGTGAGCGGACCAGACCTGTGACTTTTACTCTTCCGAGAAAGTACACGTGTTCCATCATATTCCTATGTCTGAAAATGTTAATATTATCAGCCGCGACTCAACATGCATTAAACTTTTAATTTATTTACAATTACATTAATTGCCATCAAATCAGACCCTTGATTACTCTCTTTATCTCTTGCATTTTTCAGTTTAACTCATCACACTTTCAGACTAAACTATGGCTCTCATCAACGGAAAGTTGTTTCTTGTGTTGGTAATTTCAGCTCTTATGGCCAATATTGTAACAGTGATTAAGTGTTAGGGACTTGGCAACAACAATTCGTTACTCGGTTGGTCATAACTTAGCAGCTCGGATCAATGGAGAAGATGGGGGTGCTGGCATGGCTGAATGCTTGAACGCACTATATGAGTTACGATCGTGCACTAATGAAATTATACTTTTTCTTCATGGACGGAGAGATGTACCTCGGTATTGAATGTTGTAAAGCTATCCGTATTATTACTCGTGAATGTTGGCCTTCCATGCATACTTCTGTTAGCTTTACTGCTGAAGAGGGCGACATTTTACGTGGTTATTGTTGTAGGTACAGAAAACCTACTCGCCACGCGGTCAAACGAGATTGCACGAAGTAAACGAAATGAATCTCTGACAGAAGATCTTTTATCAACCCCGAGGGTGAACGTCAGTGATAAGTCAAATAAAGTGTCAGAGTCACTTTTACGAATATTAGATCTGCGAAGTTTGAATCCCTTCATGAATGGAGATCTACGAAATATGTATAGATAACCAACAAGCGAGATAAATACGACTGGGCGAGAAGATAGTTAACGAGGAAGAAGATACGAAACGAAGATGAATTGTTGAGCAAGAAATGGGACAGCTGTATCGACAGGTTACCGAAGTTATTGGCGAAAAGAATGGGATAACTTTATTGAAAATGGTTTGGGAGAAGTAAAAAGTAGAGTCACATGAATTGTGTGATATCCCACGAAGTAAAATGAGTTGTACTCCACCATTTAGTTTGCCTATAAATAGAGACCTAAGATCATTGTAAAGAGGGTTGGATAATTTGTATTTGGAGAGGTCGTGCTGAGAGAAAGTAAGTTAGGGTTCTTGTGAGTTTCAATACTTGTAATATCATCATCATCATCATCATCATCATTAAATGATCAATAAAGAAGAACTTTGATTTTATTCTCTAAAACATGTCTTAGAAGTGTAGTAATTATCGTTTGGGCGTACTACTGGATTTTCAGTAGTTACATTTTGGTGTCCAGAAACAAGGTTGAGAGTTTACTCTCACCTAAGATCTTGAGAGAAAGTTTAAGTTGTTCTTGAGTTTTGTTATTTGAATTTTTTAACGAGTTGTCCTTTATGAAAATATGATTTCGTAAATCTTAGATGTTTGGTTCATGTTCGAGATCTGAAAAGTAGAGTAATCTTTAAGTTCTATCTTGAAGAGCTCATTAAGATCTTAAGGGAAAGTTTATCCTAAAGTTTATAGCAAAGTTAACTTTATTTCATTAGCTAAAGATCATAAACGAATCGGTGATTAGGATTTGATTCGTAAATATCAGTCGAAGTCAGTTAATGGCTAGAGTACCAAATTGAGCAAAGCAAGTAATAGCATCAAGAGGGAGCAAACGTTTAGAAGCAAAAAGAGGAGGAAAGATGGAGAGAGGAAAAACATCAGCTGCAGTAGGAAGACGTGGTGTGAATCAACGGTAGAACTACTGTCCTAACGTGAACAACTTTAGAGAAGGATCGGTTCATACTACTGATACTGAAACTATTGTAGGAGAAGAACCAATCGGCGAGGAAAGATAGGAAAATGTTAATGAAGAAAACATGACGTTGGAAAAATTAAGGGAAACACTTCGTCAAGAAAGAGAGAGAGAAAGAGATCTAGTGGAGCAGCGAACTAGATTTGCAAGATAGAATGCCGCCTTGATGCAACAAAATCGTCAACTTAATGAAGAAATAACAGTCAATGACTCACGAGGAGGAGATTCAGACTCAAGGACAAGAACAAGTTCGTCAGCAAGAAGGAATTTACGTCAGAGAGACGATATACCTGAAAATAACGAAGACGAAGAAAGATGAAATGAGGAGAGAAGAGAACGAAGGAGAAGACGCCGAAGAGAAAACAGTGAAGAGAGAGAGTTGAGAAGAGCACTTGAAGAAACTAGGTGGGAAGATCAAAGACGAAGATTTGAAGAGGAGAGAAGACGCAAAGAAGAAAGATTATATAAAGAAGAGAGAAGACGCGAAGAGGAAAGACTGTAAGAAGAAGAAAGGAGACGCGAGGATGAAAGGAGAGGCGAAGATGAAAGAAGGCATGACGAGGAAATAAGAAACGTATGCGAAGAAGGCGGAGGAGGTTTAAATCAAGAAGTTCTGAACGAATTACGAGACATGAGGTCACTAATAAAAAATTTACAAAGGGGAGGGAGAGTGCAAATAGCAGAGGCAATAGAAGAAGCCGATAAAGCTCCGTTTACTTATGAAGTGTTGCAAGCAAGGATCCCTGCGAGATGTACATTGCCAACCTTCAGAAGCATATTCAGCGGATCAGAAAGTGCAGTGCAACACTTGAAGCAGTACCTCTCTCATTGATGCAATGGGGACAAAATGATGCAGCTATGTGTAAATATTTTCCAGCGAGTCTGACTAGAGAAGCATTGGCTTGGTTTTATGGATTGCCAGAAAGATCAATTTCCTCGTTTAGAGACTTACAGAGGATATTTCTAACAACTTATATAAGTAATAACATGCTGAGGCCAGGAATTGAAACCTTGTTTAATCTGAGATGAAAACCTTGAGAGAGCCTGCGAAGTCTTGTGATGAGATGGAGGACTATATGTAGTGAACTAGTTGGAAGAGTTGATGAGAAGAATTTTATTCTAGCTTTCGTGAATACCCTGATCCCAACTGACCTCCTGTACACCCAAATAATCATAATTCGAAATTCATTAACAATGAATGAATTGAGGGAGTACTAGGAGGAATACATAGCTCTGGAAGAGAAGCAGAGAGAAGTAAGCGAAGTCCAATCAATTCCATTGAAAGAAAGAGGTTCTAGACTTTTACCACGAATGACAAATGCAGTAGAAAACGATTCAAAGTATGAAAAAGGGGAACCCTCAAATGTAATTCCTGCGAAGCTAGTAGCTGTGTCAAGTGGAGATCAAGAGTGGATCGATCAAACCCCAGAGGATATGAAGAATCAAGGAGAATAAACTATGAACCACGAGGAAATAGTTCGGGTGATCAGCGAAGAAGAAACCAAGGTCAAAGGTTCGGAGAGCGAAGGACAAATGCACCAGTATTTGAAGATGTGAAATTTCCAAGACTTAACACAACTGTAGAAAAGGTATGGGAAGCTATTGTGCTAACCGAAGAGATCCCTATTCCACCATACATGGGAATGGAACCGCCACCAGGAAAAAGAAGTCACCAATTTTGCAGATATCATCGTTTTCATGGGCATCATATTAATGACTGCAGAAACGTTCGAAGAATGATACTTCACGTGATAGAGCTAGGAAAGTTAACTCACTTTTTGGAAAATCAGGCGCCGTTACCACCACCCCCGCCTCGTGACAATAACCAAAATCAACAAGCTGCATAGGTGTATCGAATTTAAATAGATAGAGGAGCACAAAGGTTGAATTGTAACTCTATAGAACATTCCGTGAAGAACATAGAGAATTTTCATGATAATGTGCTAAAGAGGGTACATAAAAGGGATTTTGATGGGAATGAGATATTCAGCGTCGCGAAGAGGGGACCATTGGACGAATGGCAAAAGAGGGCAATTTCCTTTTCAGCTTTGGACGCACCCGAAGGAGGAACTTCGCACACGAATCCATTAGTTATAACCTTAACCTTTTGCAAGTATTCAATATGGGAGGACGATCCTACTAAGCTTAGAAAGACATGGGACATAGACATGATCTTAGTGGATACCGGGAGTTCAGTCAATATTCCCTTGTATCATGCATTAAAGACTATGGGGTACAAAGATTCTGACCTCGTGCCATCAACTTACAACATATACGGATTTAATGGAGTTGCATCAAGACCAAAGGGAAAATTGGTTGTAAAGATCTTCACGGGAGAGTTGGAGACAGAAGTTACTGTTTGCGTGGTGAATGTAAATTCCACTTACAATGTACTCATAGGCAGACCATGGGTGCATGGAATAAAAGGAGTTGCATCAATCTTCCACCAAGCAATCACTACACTAAATTCAGGATATAGCAATTCAGATTCGCAACAGAAATGTAGCTGTTGCGAATTTTCAGTTGCGAATTTCAGTTACAAAATTTTCGCAACAGCCAGTTGTTGTTGCAAACTGCTAGTGTTCTGTTGCTACTCGCAACTGTATGATTTTACGCATGCCAAAATCGCGTGTGCCAGGAAACACATTTTTTACCATTGTTTCACGCATGCCAATTTCGCATGTGCCTACACCTACACGGGTTAATCCTTGGATATTTTTTTTTCAGTTTTCATTTCAACCACAAACACACCTGTCCTCTCTCTCACTCTCAGACCAGATCTGCTGAAGAAAAAAATCGCCATTGAAACCAGAGCAGGTAATGATGCTATTTCTTTGTTGAAATCGATTAATGATTTTATTTATTCATGTATTTTGGTAGATTGATAGTTAGGTTTTCGTTTTTAAGCTGGTTGATCATTTTTTTATGCTATTTCTGCAGTTGGAAGCACCAATCTGGAGTTTTAGGTCATATTTCACAAGGAGTATGTTCATCTTCCTTTTCTAGTTTTCTATTTTGGGTTTGATTTTATGTTTGTTGGTAGTTAGGGTTTGATTTTATGTTTGTAGTTAGGGTTCTGTTTTCACAAGGTTTTTTGTTATGCTATTTGTGCAGGTGGAAGATTTAATCTAAGATTTCACAAGG